>JAHZMT010003716.1:0-20221 GCA_027743785.1 Sinhomidia bicolor
GGTCTAGTTGAATAACTACAGATTGCGCCCTATTTTATTTTATTATTACAATTATTACGTTGCAGTGGTGTGCATCCTCATTGTCAAACCGGTATTCAAAAAATAACTCAATCTTTATTTCCCTCTCTGTTGTATCGCGTTCCCTCTGTTGCACTGCCTGGCTGAAAAGCTAATGGTGGTGATGATGATGATGAATGAATGAGAGCACACAAACAATGCACAATCTGGAAACAACATTTCATTTGCGCACTACGTACTCCCATTATTTCCTCCACTACAAAAACAATATACATATATTATTATTATTGTTGTGCCAAAACTTTTTTTTCATGCTTGCCACCACATAATAATATAATACATCACTTTTAGTTCTTCCATGCATGCTCTTTATAATATCATTTTCACCCAAAAAAAATGTACATGCATCGATATAAAACCGGCGTGGTACTTAAACTAGTGTAGCAGCAGCAGTAGCAGTAGGTTTACACAGGGTAAACTAGCTAATTTAGCCCTACTCCGATTTGCGAATCGTATTATTACACTCCTCCAAGCAATTATTATCTGGTGAAAGAGTCCATCATGCGTGATCATCAGAGAAGAAGAGAGGTAGAGCAGGGAAACAACAAGCAAGCATGTTATTCTTTCTCGTTCCTCTTCACTTTTCTCCTCTTTCTCCCTCTCCTCGTCTTTGTTACGCTTCCTTTCTTCCTCTTTCTCCTTTTAGCATTCACACACAATGAAACAACCCAAAATAAAATATTATTCCTTTACTCTCTCTCCCTCTCTACATACATAGCATTACATCAAATGCTGCTGCTACTGCAGTTTATATATGTATGTATGTATGTATGGAAAGCGTGGTGGTGAAACAATCATAACAAAGACACTCGTAGTCGTCGTCATCGTCTTGTTCTTATTCTTCCAAGATTACTTAAGTACACACTTCTTGTCACAACTTCACATCGTTTTCTCCCCTTGTTCACACAACTCTCATTGTAAAGGACCTGTGGGCAACTTGTTCCTATATATAGGTAATACTACTCCATGCCGTGCTATTTATACGCGTGTAATAATATTCCGTGGCACAGCCAAAAAAAAATCTAAAAATAGACAACAGAGAGTGTCGCACATTTACTTTTTGAATTTTGTATCTCTCTCTCTCTCTCTCTGCTTTCTACTAAAAGTATTTTTATAGTTGTAATAGTAATAATAATAATAATAATAACATATATTTATTTAGTTTTAAGGAGTTGGCAAAAATACAGTTTGTTGATGATGGAAAAAGGTGAAAAGTCATCACCGCTCATTGTCTCTCCCACCGCATTACACACAAAATAAAAAACTTTTTTTCTTCGCAGCGGAGCAAGTGAATGCCTCGCTTGTCAAGTGAGACGTCTTGTCAAGCAAAAAGGGATGTTGGTTGGTTGTGGAGGAGAAATTAAAAATGTAAAGTATACCGTCTACTCCCTTGACTTTCACTTCTCTCTCTCTCTCCAAGTACTCTCCGAGGATTGCGAGAGGTTTGATTATATGCAGTTGGTAGATAAGTATATTTTAATTAATTTACAAATCCTTCCTACTACGTGTAGTGCAATTAAAATTGTGAGAATTCCTCCAGGACATTTGCCCTTTTGCCTAGCTGAACAAGGCTGGCATCTTAACTTTAAAAATTAAAATGTTGCCAAGATGCTGCTACCACTGCCAAGCTTGTTGCTTGTGATATTAAATATTAGTAGGATTATGAGATTGTTAAAAATCTAATTTAAAAGACAAGTGTAAAGTATACACTTATGTAGTAGCTGCGTAGTTTAATATAATATTCTTTTATACTAATTCTCAATGATGATAGTCTGTTCTTTCTTCATGAATACTTTTAGAACACATAATTATAATTAATTATACTTGTTCTTTTTCACTAGAACAACATCTTATTTTTTTTTGCAATTTGGTATCACAATCTAATCCGAACCTGTGCAAACATTATAGTAGCAAAAAAAAAACCCAAGTGGACTGCACGTACCAGATTGTGAGTGCTGCCAAGCCAACGCATAGAATACAAGTATCACGGTTACTTTTGCTTGTTACCATTTAATTATAATTATATTGTCTAACTCAACAGCAAACTGTACAGTTAAATTTTTAATTATTTGGTAGAGTAGTGGTGGTGGTGATGACACAGCTCTTTATATATATATATATATATACCCGGCTTGCTGTTAAATGCATCGTTGCTGCAAATTAATACCAACGTTACTACTGCTTCGTCCTTCTCCTCATAGTTACCTATTTTGCTAGTCATTCATTCATTTTTTTTTCAAATCCAGACTAACCTAACTTGATGGTGGTGGTGGTGCCATACCGTGTAAAATTATGGAAAACAAGTAAACAAGCATGATAAAAGGCTTACATACAGCTTATACAACGTCTACATCTGATGATGTAAGCATACATATTGTTGTAGGTATATTTTTGCCTGTTGTTTGTTACTACTCTCTACAAATAAAAAAAAGAGAAATCAACGTCTACTATTGACTTGCTGTTATGTTGTTGTGAGGATCAAAGCAGTGTTCATTTAATAAACAAAGCACAGCAAAAGTTGAATTGTTCCATGGGGATTATGCAGACTCCCATACGTGTGTTTTGTGAAGTATACCATCATGCTGATGACGACGAGGCCACAGAGAGAAAACAAAAAAAAACATGCATAATACTTATAGGCATGTGTGTACATTCTTTTTTCTTTCTTTTTTCTTTCTTTCTATTCACAGTAGTCAGTAGAAACTTGTATTTAAAAAAAAGAAAGAAAATGAAAAAAAATTGGAGAAACCATCTCGTTTGTTTATTTTCATCTACAAATTCATTACACACATATCCTTTCATCATGATCATCAACAACATTATTGCATTTTTACGAGATTCTGGGTCAGACACTTTAGTTAAAAAGCCAATTTATTCATACGAGTAGTAAACCAAAAACTAACTTTTTTCTTCCTTGCTGCATTTTATTAGCCCCGAGTTCCGTGTGAAAGGTTATGAAAGTCGTAAAAAAATGTTGCTTTGGTTTTTAGCTAGTTGCAAAACACTTTCTTTATTTTACTACCCCTGTCTACATATTATTATAATTATATTCTGCTACGCTGCTGCTTCTGATGTAAATGCTGTTGCTGAACATATCTCGGTACTTGTCTTGGTTTCACTCAAGTAATCAAAAGAAGAAAAATAATAATTTGTTTTGATTTGGTCCAGCGGATGGATTGGATGATAATGTATTATTATTATTATTATTACTATACAGTTTAGTAAATTGGTGATCAGTTGAAGAGTGGGTAGGAAGAGGAAAATAGGTAGTTGTATTTATAACAGTTGATTACACTTCCGTTGTCGCTGTCCATGCAGACCAATTATAATTTTTAGCAATAGCAGCAGCATCATCAGCAGCACAGCATTGGAGAGAGTGCAAGTCATTGGAGGATTAAAAAACAGAACACACAATAGACTTCTGCAGCAGCATTCCATCATAAACTTTTTACACGCTTGCCACCATAATATTATCGTAAAAGGGAAAAAGGGAGAAAGAAAAATAATATAAAAAACCGAGAGAGAGAGAGAGAGAGTTTCTAAAGCATTTACCCGGTCTTTTTTTTCATGGTATTTTATCCTCCTGTGAGAAAACATCTTTACAACTTTAGTGAGGAAACTATACTTACTTACTTTTTTTTTTCGCTTTTCCTTGAGCAAGAAGCAATATCCGTTGGGAAAACAATAATTTTATTTGGTTGTGTAATATAAAGGAGAGGAGGATGAGGATGCGGAGAAATTACAGACAGCAAACAGTAGCAAGGAGAGTGGAAGTGAAGTAGGTAGCAGCGGCAGCGGCAGCAGCCCTGTGTGATGATGATGATGATTATAGTGATGAAAGCTGCGTGCTTATTAGTAGTGTTTTGGGGGGAGGGAACAAGGAAGGAAGGATGTTGATAAATAATGATAACAGAATAAAATGTCAAAGTGTGAATCACCATCGGTAATGAGGAAAAAAGCATAATAATAATGGCTAGTAATGGAAAACAGCAAGTAGTGGTATGGTGAGTGGGATGATGATGAGATAGTTTTTACCTGTACTCTGCGGTCATGTTTTCAGGAAGCCGCAATCGATGATCCTTCCACTTTTGAGCAAAAAAGATATCTGCTGCGTATGTCTAGAGAGAGGAGAAGAGAAAGAGAGAAATAAAATAGACATAGATGGGAAAATATTGTATAAAGAAATGAAAGTGAGAAAACGTATAAATGTTATGATGAGGACAAAAGGATATTATTTTTAGAAAATGCGATTTCCTGAAGAAGAAGAAGAAGAAGAAGAGAAAAAACTTTTTTCCTGTTCATGCTGGTAAATAACAAGAAAAGGAAAGTGGAATGGACGCTTGATGGAAAAGTAACAAGGCAATTTAGCTATTTTACTGGTCATCTCAACTGTCTTACTGTGAGTTGAGGAGCGGAAACCATCATCATGCATTCATGGTCCAGATACACACACACAAGTAAGTATTCTACAATTTTACGCTCTCTTCTTTTTTTTCTTTTTCTTTTTTATGGCAAAAATGGAACAAATAATTTATTATGTATATATATGTTTCTTCTTCTTCAGTGACTACTTTTATACAGCTTCTTTTTCGTTTTGTTGGAGATGATCATTTTTGGATCCGGGATGATGTCCTGGAAAGTGAGTGGCTTGGTCTCGGTAGATTCTGTGGAACTTGCAGAGGCTGCCATTTCCAACTCTTCTAGTACTTTTGGAGTTGGTGTGGTGGTGGGCACAAGTGTGCACAGTCTGAAAAAATATATATAAAGAACACACAAACAAAATCATGCGTGTCACAAGATAATAAAAATGAGTGAAGAAAAAGAATCTTTTTAAAAAAAATAGAGGCCCGGAACAAAAATATGTAATGATAATAATTTTTAAAAAGTGAAGATATGAGTAAGATGAGAAGAGGATTAGAGAGGGTAAGTAAGAAAATGAATAAATTGTAATTAAAATTGCAGTTTCTTCAATATATTACGAGTAACAAGTTGATGAAATGTTGAAGAAACACGCACAAAATTACTATACAAAAGAAACATTCATTTTTCTTTGATGCCGCCACGAGTTTGAAGTTTTTTTTCGAGTTACGCGCGTGTGAACAACATTATCATCATATTGACGGCGCATGGGAAAGGTGAGAAAAAATGTATCGTTTTGCATGTGCGCTCCTGAAAAAATATTGAGAGTAAAAGCAAGTTTAAAAAAAGAAATTTATTACGTCTGAGAGTCTGAAAGCCTTTTCTTATCTGTGGGAGTTGTATAAGTTTGGTCTTATCCAACCATAATATTATTTTTTTATATCCTTTGGAGCTATTAGTCAGTCAATATTGCCCGAGAGGATCAGAAAGAGGAGACAATTTCCCATAAGGATATTGTCACATGATAAACTTTTTTGTTTCCTGTCTGGGTAACTAACTGTTGGTGAGACTAATACTTTGACAAAACTAAATGCTCTTAAATTCCCACTGCAATAAAAAAAGGCATTGTACGATTCTTATTTTTTTGTTCGGGATGTTCTCCATATTGTATTATTATTGTATGCTTTAGTGGTGGAAAATATTTGGAAATCCTTCTCTAGGTTTCCCTTTGTGTCAGTCAGGTGCTCGTTCAGTTGAGAGAAACGCGTATGCATGGCTCGGTGGTGTCCTTCTTCGTCAGACAACCTTTCTTTTTAAAGGATTTTCAAAGAAAGATGGCGAAGCAGACTACCATTTTTTTTAAAAAAAATTATTTTTACACGAGGAAGCAATCCCATGTTTNTTGAGAAAAACGCGTATGCATGGCTCGGTGGTGTCCTTCTTCGTCAGACAACCTTTCTTTTTAAAGGATTTTCAAAGAAAGATGGCGAAGCAGACTACCATTTTTTTTTAAAACTTATTTTTACACGAGGAAGCAATCCCATGTTTATTGTCAAGGCTACTTAAGTGTGGAATCATGTATAAATGAATGGAATCATAAGAAATTTATGGTTGGGATTAAAGAGGATTGGAGAAGGGACGGTCAGCTATTTTGATTTATATCTATCATCGTGACGATGATGATGATGCTGTGGAGAAAGCATACGAGTAAATATCCTGACTTTTTTCCATTTTATCGTGAAACACATTTTTTTTGTTTCGTTTCGTTATCGCTACTTCCAGTATCGACAACAATCATAAAAAAAATCTTTTTGTGCAAAACAAAACACATTAAATGTTATGTTCTCAATTTAGAGAATAAGGGTCTTCATTTGTGAAACTGAAATTGAATGGTCAAAGATAGATTATATACCTAAAAGCAAACGAACTACCCAAGTAGCCGAGAGGACCAAGGAAAATGTTGGTAAACGGAGCAGACTATTTTGATAATCTACACGCTTGAGCTCCGCACTGCGTTTCAACTTGGCCACCGCTTGTTCCCCAAATGACATTTTTTCTAATTTTTGTCACTCGCTGATGTGCCAGGATAAAAGGGAAAAACTTTGTTCCAAGTTGCATCAAAAGTGCTACAATTTTTCCCATTAAGCCGCCACTCGGTGTGCCATGTGTTTGAAAAAGTCGAAAGTCAATCAGTGAACAAGAGAGCCAAGCATGAGAAATGTGGGATTAGAGAACAAAGGAAGAAAGAAAATCTCTGTCGGGAAACATTTCGGAATTCTAATTTTAAATGCGTACATTCAGATTGTGCAGAAAATGTAATGTAAGTGAAGCATGAAAAAAAACCATGCTTGTTTTTGTGCCAAAAGTACTGAGAACTCCATACCTACGTGCTAAATTGGTAACACGAGCAAGGGAAAAATTGGAGAGTGTATGTACGAGAGACAAAGTTGGTGAATGTATTAATACATATTATATGGAAGTGGACAAGCACAGAGCCATCATAACATAAACATTTTTTTTTGTTTGTATCTCTCTTCTTTTTTGTTGTTTTAAAAACATTCTATACTAATCCTAACGAGTTGAACATGGTTGTCCAACATGAAGGTCCGATTTCCAGACCTTCTGGATTGGATTACATTTCCTGGGATGTTCATTGCGGCTTGCTTGTATGAGTTGTGCATTTCGCGAGACTTAAAATAACTTTAATAAAGTAAATTGATATGTTTATTAGAAAAGATACAGCCAAACATGGTCATTATTACACAAGCTCATCTTCTCCGTTCAGCTGCGTATTGAATGACCAGCAGGGATACTTTTTGCCTTAACTAATTGCACAACGCTTTTAAACGGGAAGCAAATGGGAGTAGACTTATTTAGGTAATTTTATAACTCCGCCTTTCAAATAATGTTACATTTATTTGTTCCTCCATTTTTCCGAGAGAGAGAGAGAGAGAAAGAGAGTTCATGCACTTTGCACAGATGAACAGAAAAGCATATCTAAACTAGGATACAAATCGTAAAATCTTTAAAAGCACAAGTCCCTCTCTCTCTCTCTTTCTGTTTTTTTAGACCAGTCAGAATTTATGAACGCTTGCTCCATTCCCACCAAGAAACTATTTTTGGCAGTAACTTTGATGTCAGTTTATCATGATCAAGATGATGATAATGATGATGATGATGGCGTGGTACAAGCTTTCTTCCTTTTCCTGCTGACAGAGTGCTTTAATATCCACAATATTTTCTTGAATGACACCACTTTAGTTTCACATACATACATACTGCATTACTACACATGGTATCTCTTGTGTTGCGACACAGTCAGTCAGGCAAAGAAATAGAGAGAGAGAGAAAAAATCTCACCATGAAAGCAAATAACATTTTTATTTAAAGCTTTTTTTTCCATTCACACCAAACAGAGTATGGAATCACTGCCGCTACCATCATCATTTATCTTTTCAGTCTAATTCCACTTCAAAGCAGTAGCATACTATCTAAACAACAAGGCTTGTAAATAAGGATGAAATGGAGATCAAAATTTTGATCCGAAAAATTGTTTTTTATCATTTGGTTATGGTAAATAAAAACGTCTTATTGAGTAGTATTAGCTATTTGCCAAGCTGTAGAAAATAGATAGGCACTTTCCTTTCTTTAGTTCATTTCACACAGGAAAGGAGTACGTACGTGTCTCTCTCTATACAAGAGCTTCCTTTCTCTCCTGCAGGTAGATAGACGGTAGCTATTTTTCAATTTAGAAAACATCACAGGAACATTTTTGCTAGGCATACAATCTTTTTTTCTGAGCAAGCTATCCAGCAATCTTACAGTTTCGTAAGAAAACGAACGAATGAATTGCTTATTTCCTGTGCACAAATATGACTAAAAAAAGAATAAATAAAAAAGAAAGTTCAAAACGAAAAAAATTATATAATGCTGAATGTCCTACACCTACATACAACAGGGCAACAGGCATCCTGCCGTGCTCTAGCAGTAAATTGTACAACGCTACAGCATTGTGACGCAAACGAAGACAGAAGCAATTTTTCATAGTTGCCAAGTAAGCATGTACATTGTGTACATTTTTAAAAAATATAAGAATTCCTCTCACTTTCATCTACTTCACTGAGTATGCTCTTCTTTCTCTTTTGGCTCTTCCTGGATTTTGCCTGACTTTCACAAATAACAAAATATGGACAAGCAACATGCATGGATCATATGTGTGAGGCGGTATTACCGGAGCAATTCATTACACCTATCAGACGCACAAGTCTGAAGTCAGGCATGACATTCTATCCAAATATGTGACGTCTGACAATGATGATGATGACAATAAGGAGAACTCAAGGCGAATAAGTTAGCATTTGGCGTAGCAGTGCTACACGCCTTGCAAGTGCTAAATGAGAGGTAAATGTCTAGGAATATTATATGAAATTTAACTTTTTTTCAAAGGGATACGCATTAAAACGTTTCGCCTGACATATCAGACTAGATGCCATGTATGCATGATTAAGTACAATGATGATGATGATTATGACGATAATAATGGCAGCAATAAAAATAAATCTTGGAAATGGAAAGGGGATTGAGTGAAAGACAAACAAAATTTTTCACTTTTATTTCAGAGGGAAAAAAGGGAGAGAGTAAAGGTGAGTTGTTTGTTTGATGAAGAGAGAAAGTAAGAGAGAGAGAGAGAGAGAGAGAAAGAAAGAAAGAGAGAAAGAGAAAATATGAATGAATGACTTACTGAGCAGCGGATATGAGAAGAGACGGGTTGCAGGATATGAGAATGAGAATGGTTGCTTGGAAAATAAAAGGTGAAGAGAGGTGGGCGACACAAGAGCGAAAACGAAATTGGTCGTGATGATGATGATGACGATCATGATGAAAAGGTTTGAGAAGATGACTGTCTCCGCTGCTGTTATCATCGTCCTCTTCCTCATCACCTTGATGATGATGATGACGACGAGGAGAATGATGGCGATTCACCTTGTAGCAATGAAAAGTGCTCAGATACAAGGGAACGTCTTGCTGTGTCATGATGATTACGATACCGTTGATAGGGCTTCTTCTTGTTCTTCTTATTGTTTCGCAGATAACATACAATATATTTTTTGCTGTGTATTTATTTATATTTGAATTGTATGTATGCCGAGAAGGCAGAAATTTTTTTTTTCTTGACTGTTATTTTCTTCCGTCTGTCTGATGTTCGGTGACTGCTTGCCCCTGTTATCTTGTCAAGCTGGTTGGTGTACAGTCAGTCAGTCAGTGGTGCGGTGGTGCTGTATATTTTATATTGTAGTGTAATCACTGCACTGTCTTGGGTACTGTCACCATAACCACCTCAATAAAAAGCCATCACCAAAAAAACCACAAAGTCTTCTAAGGTATGCAGTGTAGTAACTGAAGACGGTGTAAAGTACTATTATATCAATGATAATAATAATAATATTAATACCTACCTAACAATCTTTTGAATAAAAGACAAGGTAAGTAAAATGGAAGAGGGAGAAAGCAGGTCGCCTTAAATAGAATTGTGTATTTCTGTTGTTGTGCTTCTTCTTCTTTTGCTCTAGTCTTGTCATTTCATGAATTTCAGTGCAGTGTTATGTACTACACTTTTGGCGTACTTTTAAATAAATAATATATAATCAGCGTCAACAGTGTTTATGAGAGTGCTCAAGCTTCTGTCTGTCTGTTCAGTCTGTCAAACAACGTTTAATCTTGACTTTTTGATTATTAAATATATGTATATATTTAGGATGCAACGTTTTCTTTTCTCAGAGGTGAGAAAAGGTAATTCTTACAAGATCTTTTGCTACAGGGAAAAAAGGCGGAAAGCAATGTATGTACCCCGTCAATACGCAATCAGGGTTGTCGAGAAGTTTTATTTAGAGGAAAAATATGGATTATTTTTGTAAATCTATGATTAAACTGTCAAGTCAAGAGTGGAAAGACTGGAAGAAAATTGAATTTCAGAAAAAAAGGTTCTAAATGGTGCTGTCTGCTGCTTCAAATCCATATTTTATACTTTTACTCCTCAATGCTCCGCCACTTTTGTACGTTTCAATTGTTTTGATTATTGTTTATTGGTTATTGCCTTTTCAGGGAAGAGAAGATAATGGATTTTCTGAGTAAAGGAATGGTGGGATTATATATGCTGCGTAAGAGGGAAGGGAAGGATGAGAATAGATGGAACGGTCTATTTAGAATATTATTGGACCTTCTCAAAGAGTAAGTAAGCAAGCAAGCGAGCAAGAAAGGGGAAGCACGGGCACGATCAGCTTTCTCCTTACTGCCATACAAGTACCATCAATATTGAAAGTGTCTAACGGACTGTTGTTTCGGCAGCAGCACCACCACCACCAGCAGCAAAAGCCAAGAAGAGAAACAACAACAACAGAAAGAGAATGGTTGACTTGGAAGCAGGTAATTCTGCTCAAATCACAAGAGGAAATCATTCCCAATTTTCATACAAACACGACTACATTTAAACAAAGGGAGATGTTACGTGCGTTTGTGACTCGTTCCGTCTATGGACTTGATAAACGGCAGAAGAAGTCGTCACAGAGCATTAATGTCGTAATTGAAACGGATCTTAGGAAGTGCGCTATAATCAAAAGCAGGAAATTGCAAGAGTATCTGTTTCGCAGGCTGCTGAAGAAACCGTTAAACAAGACTGGTGCCCTATTTTTTCCCTCTATCCATCTATCTATCTGTACGTGCTAGCTGTACGTACGCTCTTCTTCTTCTTCTACGCTTCTGCTGCTGCTGTCATTCTTCTGACTTTACATGAAACAATGAACTATGCAAAGAGTTATTGTTTTCAGTGTAACTTTTACTTTTAAATGCTAACTTCTACATGGTGTGTGGAAGCAAGAACAGCACCACCAAAAAAGGACTAGACACCTTGAAAATTTATTAGCACCGGGGCAATGTCACAACACCCAGATTCTAAGTGTTTGAAGCAAAAGCTGCTTTCTAGATGTCTTGCATGACTGTAAATGAAGAAGAACCGTACGATAAGGTAAGATATAGTACGGAGGTTATTTATTGTTGCTATTATTTCAGTTTGTGTTGTTATGTAAACAAAAATATGTTGAAAACACCGGTGGCACGTTGTGTTTGTGGTGGAAAAATGGTAGCACGTGTCCAGAATAATATGTGTATCCACTCACTTGATGCTATACTTTCTTCTTGTCTGATTTAGACGAGTCGCGAGCACAAGGCAGTGTCTCAGAGCGCCCCAAGTTTCTCCTGCTGTGGAAAATTTCGGACCGTGTGTACGTGTTTCTCAACAGTACGGTTTTGGCAGGAAGCTGATGATTAGATTTTTGTTAGTGCTGCCAAAAAAGATTTCTTGGAGGGTCTGATACATGCACAGTACGACTTGTAGAGATGTGCTTCTGATATACTATTGCTTTTTTATAGGACTGTGTGCGTGGGAACTTGCAATTAGTCGAGATTAAAATCTTTACGAGGAACAAAAACGGCGAGAAAGATTGAGTGATATAATAATAAAACGGTTTGCCACTTGTATTGGTGGGAGGGGAATTTATATTTATAAATATATGTATTTATTTATTTATTTCCTAGTTCTTGACTAACCGAAAAGCAGCAAAAAAATGAGATTTGTTAGTTGTTTGTGTGCTTGACCATGCACAAAATACTTAAGTAAACTGTGAAGACGAGTGCAAGGTTTTCTGATCCTCTTTCATCTGTGGGATAACAGATTACAATGAGTGCTGCTGCTGGTTACGCGATGAAGGATGGCATATTTGATTGGTGTTGGTAATGTAGAATTGCGTAAGTGTACGCTGCTGCTGAGGAGGAGGATGATGATGATGATAGTGGTGCTACTGCTCTGCTTCCGCTCGTGTCGGGTGAAAGTCTGGGGAAACAATGAACCAACTGATGTTGAGATGTATCCATAAAATATAGGAATTCAGCAGACCTGGACCATATATTCCCAGCTTTGCACAAGCTACTAATAGGCATGCTACCTCTATGGCTTTGCGTTTTGGACGAGATGCTGCATCTCCAACCACCACACCACTACTACTACTGCTGCTGCTAAACTGCCACCAGTCACCTCTGTCTTGGCTTATGCTTTGTTGCAGTAGCAGCAACGTGTCAAGAACAAAGCTAAAGGGAGCATGAAGGTGGGAATTTGGTGCGAAAAGGAATACGTACGGATACCCATTAACTTGAGTTTTATGTGAATATAATTTATTTCTAGAGCAACTGCTGATAGTGTTGAAAGTTTTAAGTCTTTAAGTAAACCTCGTGTCTAACTAAATGCATTTTTTGTCTAGATTGAATTGTGGCACAAAATATGGAATTACTACTATTTTCTCTGTTGAAATTTTAAAATTTGACAGAAACAACGGTCCACTCACACTCAGCACTGTGAAACTGTGAGTGACAGTACACAGTACATGGAGAAATGTCTTGAAGCACTTGAATTCTTGTTGAAGATGGTTCACAATTCTCGGTTGGCCTGTACGTGTGTTGAAACTCAAGTAGATGGTGATGTGAATATCGCTTTTAATTTTAAAGAATGCAAAATATGTATGAGTAAATATTATTATTTTTGTTCATAAATTCCGTCTGACTCAATTCAGCGGACGATTCAATGGCGTATAAAGCATTATCCAAATGTTTGAGTATAAAGTCGTTTCAAATAATTTACAAACTGAAATTGTGCATAAAGCAATTAAAATGCTTGTTTGTAGTTCCCTAGAGTAAGAGTCACTGCCCTCAAGCCTTACGTCGTTTGTATTGAGACTGGGAATTCTATTTGTGTACTTCAAGGTTAACTGAGGGAATTGACACTGAACTTTTGCATAGTTTGCAAAAGTTCAAAAATGAAAATCAACTAAGCTTCTGAACTCCAATTATCTAATTATATACTCTTGTAAAGTACATTATTTTCTTTAAAAAACAAATAAAAAACTTTCAAACTTTTCAAATTTTTGTAAAAAACAACCACAGTGCAGACGAGAAGTACAATTTAGAGTTTTCATTTTGTTTGCAACAAAATGTTGTTTTTCTACATTATCATCATCATGCTGTTTTTTCCCTTGCATATTGTCTCACTTAAAAGCATAAAACATGGAAAGTAATCGTTGCAAATGAAATTATCCACTAATTAAAACAATAAGTTTGCACAATATGGTGTACCATTTTTGGCTAGCACTCTCGGTTAACCAGGAAACATTACAATTTTCACAGTAATTTTTACGCTTCTTTTACTCCTCACCCGTAACAATTTTTTTCTCTCATGTTACAAGCAAACAAGAGCAGCAAAAACAATACATTATCGTAAATAAATAAATAAATAACCTAAGAGAGATCCCAGGCAGGATAGAAGAACAAAATCAAGAATATCAAAGGAACAAGTTATATAAGCAGATGTATATAGTGAGCAAGGGCAGTTGGAGTATACACACAGACGGAGACACAAATAGGTGAGTTTTTATAAAGCAGTTTTTTTTGATGGATGGATTTTGTTGGGGACACTTGTTCTCTTGAGAAGAAAAAAGGAAGAAGAACAAAGTTAAAAAAAAATTATAGTGGAGAAAATGAAGGAACAAAACCATCATCATCATATCAACATCACACAAGAAAAAGAACAAGATGGTTATTTTGTGACAAGTAAGGGCGATGATGATCATCATCATGATAAAAGTCTGCGCTGGTCTGGTCTGGTCTGGTCTGCCTGATTCTACTAACTTTTCTATAAAACATAATATTATACACACATACACCATACATGCCCATTTCATTCTCCCTTTTGCTTTCACCTTTCTTTTCTACAGATGCTGCTGAGGTTGGAAAAAATATTCATAAGGACACTTGACAAAAATGCTTGTCGTGTGGTGATGGTGGTGGTGGTGGTGGTATGGTCGTGGTAGCTATGGCTGGCTATACAGCAAATGTGTGGGCTTCCTTCAACTCTTGGAATCAAAAGAGGAAGAAGAAAAAAGTAAAAAAAAATTATTTCCATGAAAAATAGATGCATAACTTTGTATGTAATAATAATGTATAGAGTTTAGAAAAAAAGGGGAGTAGAAAAGCGTTATGCACTCCACTGCCACTACCACCATCCACCACCACCGTCATCGTCACCATAGCAGCAACACAAGTTCTTTTCCTTTTTCTTCTCTTTGCGTACTTCAGCAGAACCGATTTTACCAACAATAGATAGGTAGATAAATACAACAAGACGAAGAAGGAAGAAGGCCTACACTTGCATAATAAAAAATGGTTTCTTTCTCGCTCCATTGTTTGTGCGTATTTCTAAATAATACAGAGTGCTAGTATAATAAATATTACCGCAATCAACGATAACTGGGTGCACACTACTGCTGCCTAGCAGTAGTGGTGATTGCACTGAGGTGTTGTTGCAATTTACATAGATACATAATATTATATAAACGGAAATGTTGCAGATAAAATATTACGCATTCTAGATATTCTAACATATTTACAACCACCATCACCGCAGTAAAAAAATATAGGTATATATGTACATTTCTTACTTACCTTTCCTTTTTTTAAAGTTTTTTTTTATTTCTTATTGCTGCTACTATTTTAAGACTATCTTCTTCTTTTTTCTTTTTATAGAAAAGTGCAAACAGAAGTAAAAGTTTTGCTTTGCTGGCATCAAATTGTACAATAGTCAGCAATTCCGTTTTTTTCTGGCTTTTTTATTTTTAAAAACATATAAATCGCTGTCCTCATAACTGTCGAGATTGCCAGAATGATGAGTGTATATGACTTTTTGCGCTAATGATGACATTAAAACTGCAATTTGATATTATCAAACTGCTATAATTACTGATTATGGACTTTCTTTTGAAACTTGATGCTGGATTTAGTAAATTTAGGAGGGAGATTTAATTACATAATATTATAGCTGCGTTAATGCTGCTGTTGTTCTATAGCTTGTGGCTATTTTCTGGCTACTTTTTTTACCACAATGAAAGGGAAATAATAATGGCGATGACAATGTTTGGTTTTGTTACTTTCAAGTAATGCACATACATACATACGTACATACATACAGGTTTCCAAAAACTTTCAAGAAAAAATACTGGTTGTGGACTCAATGGAAAAAAATAAGAAATGCTGTAATATTCAGTTGTGTCAAGAACAAGTACCTATCACTTTGTCTTTGTCATGTCTGAAAATGTAGTAGTGTGATTATATAATACATTAAAATTGACTACTGCTGCACCACTCCATGTACATTGTGTACATTATCTCATGAATATACATAAAGTCATACATACTTAATAACGCGTTTGTGTCTGAAAAGGAGCGTGTTTGTAATACGAGAAGAGGAGTAGTCTACAAGACGGAGAGACTATGGCGGACGAACGAAGCACAAAACTTGTCAACTACAATTTTTTTTCGCAAAAGAAATAAGAGCAGCTTTTAAACTGCTACCAGTAGTCATGTCAGTCTATGATACTGATGAATACGTGGAAATGAGCAGAGAAAGAAGAAGAAGAAGAAAAAAAACTGCTGGAAACTTTAGGTGGAGAAATACAAGTACCTGCAGAATAGACATAGGAAAGGTAGAATTGTAATCGTAATAATGATAATAGAAATAAACTGGGCATTACAGACGACAGAGAAATATTGGCGGTGTATGTACATACGTACAAAATATATTCGTATTATTAGAAGGAGAACATAACACTGTGGCAGAGTAATCAAAACGAAAAGAAATTTGAGTCTGGTGTGTGTGGTGTGTAAGATCCAGAGATGAAAAAAAGGAAAGTGTGTGGACGAATCAATGTCTTGTTTTGAACTGACATTGTTACCTTTTTAAAATCAGATAGTTGGCTTACTAAAGCAGTATATCAAGTTTGAAACCGAGCAGGTAGTATGTGCAATATGATAGGTATGTACAATACATAGGTACGCATACATACCGTACAAGGCGTTAATTTTTGAGAGCATTTCTTCTTAATAAGTGCATTGCTATTTTTGATGCTGTAATGTAAATACATATAGGATGAGCTAACAAAAAAGTATATAAAACAAATTGTTCGTGTGCAGCATTGACGTTTCAAGTACTACTATAGAATAGTCTATGAACGGACAGCTATTCATTTTGTATAGAATGCTTGCTTACTGTAATTCGCCCTGGTTCCGTCCGCTCATCTCTGTCTCTTTGTCTGTGTGCAAAATACATAAATGGTAGCTACCTATGCAGAAGGATAATATGAGAGTAAAATCTGGATATTAACCAAACAATATGAATTACCTACGCATATACTTTTCGCAGTATATAAATAGACTTGTATTTTAGGCTGCTCAACATAACTTTTTAAAGTCTTTATGTCCTTTTATTCCAAAATTCGCAGTGAGTGAATGGTTCTATTGAATTTCTGGCGCATTACTACTGGTGTCTGCAACTTTGGTTGTTCGTAGACTGAGTGAGCAACAAAAATTAAAGTTGTGTAGTATGGTTCATCGTAATGCTCTGCTTGAATTGAATGGAATAGACAGTGTGAATAAAATTATGCTTGAAAATTAGAGGCAGACTGTATTATACTTACTTTTGTAAAATTGTTATCGAAAACTTTTCTTTCAGTTATTTCGAACAAATAAATAAATATCAATGGAAATTATTTTCTAAATTGACTTTATTTATGAATAAACCCACCAAGCTAGCGTATACAAAAGGGACGAACGTAAAACTATCCCGGTTCGCAACAACAACCGAAGATGGTCCCTTGTATAATTGGAGCTATTGAACAACATGTCCTCTTACTTTAGTCAATCCAGGTCGTCGTATTTCTAAAATAATATTAGCAACCTCTATACTATTAAAACCTTTTCATGCTTCTTCAAAATTGTACTTGAAGAAACTTTCGACAGAATGTTACATGACCTGTAAAGTTTGAAAATTCAACATCAGGTTTCCATTAAAATCGTACCTTCAACTTAAGCAATCTTTTGCTGGCATCAGAATTGAAAAATTCTATATCTTGTTAAAGTTTTTTTTGCATAGACTGACGGACAACGTAAAATCGTCAAGTGACAAAGTCATATATAATATTGGTAGGTAAAAAAGTTATTTTGAGTTATTTGGTAACATGACTAGTAAAAGTAGTTGTCTGAGCTGCTGTCTATTTATTGCAGTTTTTAACAAGTAGATTTTTCAAAATTTAGCAGATAGTAAAATCGGAGAAGATTTGTGTTTTAGCAATATAGTATTTTATACTGCATACTAACTTATTTACTTTTTGTGTTGCTGCTTACTGCACACTGCTTTGTACATTTGTAAACTCTCTTTCCCGAAAGCAGTAATGATCACTTTCGAAGCAACTTTTTTCATTTCTGTATCTGTTCAAGTTTTTATGGTTTGAAACTTGGGTCCCCAATAGGTAATATACGAGTACTTCCCAAAAATTCAAATATCGAGATACTTTTAGTTTGAAATATATCTACTCAACTTGGAGAAATTTTACAAGTCTAACCTAAAACTATAACTGTATTAATAAAAAATAAACATATCTTTTTTATTTAGTACTTGTGTAGAAAAAAATGAGAATTCAACTCAAAATCAAAAATTTTTTTAACAACAATCCGCTTCAAACTTTCCACTCCCTAATATTTACCTACTTTGATTAAGTTTCATATAAATCCATTTTTTTGACCTTTTGATAGTTAGCTTATTAATTAATAACTTACAAGTAATAATAATACTAATATGTGCTGTTGTTGAGGTCATTCAAGAGAAAAATGTAAGCAAATAAAAAAACAAAACAGCAGGCTGACTTCCAAATACGGTTTTATATAGGTATTCATTTTCATTATCACTTTCCTCTCCTCCACCGTCTACTGCATGACTGGCGGATATTATGATCAGCAAAGTTTACAAAATAAGAAGCGTTGTAAAAAAGCGTCGTTTCCTTGGTTTTTTTGTCTTTCTGCATAATACTCACCTACTCAGCAAATGGTATAATATTCAGTACCCACATTTCCATTTACCCATTTTACTCCCTCCTCTCCCCCCTCTCTCTCTTTCTTCGTTTTTCATTATTTTAATACGATTATTACCATTACTGCTTTTCCTGTTACATTTTAGCTGTAAGAAAAATGGTGAAATTGGTACAAGCTGTATACAGGCAATGAGTAGCAGCAAAATAGCAATGACTCCCACTAAGCACATAAGCACGACAATAAATGTAAAAGCAACATTTATTTTTTTATTGCATACAAAAAAAGTCAAACCAAAGGTCTACCGAATATCCAATGCAAATCCATGTTATGTATATACTTTTTTCTTCCGTCCTTCCTTCCGTTTGTTCCTTCGTCTATCCTATCATCCATTTCCCCTTTTCTCCTTTTTATTTAGTTTTTGTCCCTGACACATTTCTTCTCTTATATGGATCTAGAGAGGAGCAGTGGGACAGACTATTCCAAAGGAGAGAAAACGCAATTTCAGTAACAACGCCAACAACAACACCACTGACGATGATAGTATCAATGTCAGTATTTTGTTTGGTTTTGACTAAATCATGCTTGTGCAGTTGCCTTCCTCTCTTTTCCAGTTGTGTTTTCAAGGATTCACACGATGACTCCAAAATAATAATAATAATATGATGATGATGATGTGCATGAGCAAGAATATTGCGACTCTATTCAATAATGCAGTTCTGCTTTTTCATATATTTTATTAAATTTGTATATTTATAATAAAAATATTATAGATAGCTTTTTTATCAACAGCAGCAGACAATAGAAATGTTCATCATCACCAACACCACCACCTCCACCACTACCAAACAAATAATAACAGCAAAATATGTTGATTTTTTTTCTTTTGCCAAAAAATCAGAAACCAAGGCAATGCTGGCGGTGATGATGATGATGGTGATCACCATCACCATACGAAACTGGCATTTTTTCTCTCTAGAAAACACCTTAACAATAGTTTACCTTGCAAGATAAATTAAACGTTGCCTATACTATACTAGCACATATCATCAAGCAACCATTCATTCACTTGGCTACGAAGAAGAAGAAGAAAAATATGCGCAGGTACGTATTCGTTTTTCTTCTCATTTTCATTTATTATCGTTGCGTTATTATTATTATTATGAGGAAAAGGAAACTTTTTTATTATGCAAATATGTTTGAAGCTTTTTTTATGTTAGTAGCAAGAAGCAAGCAGGTATATATTTTCACATTGACTACATGACACTTGATGTTTCCTGCTGTTTTTTTCCTCTGTCGCTTGCTCGCTCCTCGACCATCCCATTGATGGCAAAAAAGTGATAAAGGACACAGTGTGCTTGTCTCCCCAAATAGTAACACTATATACACGACGACTCACATGCATATTTTTTTGGACTATTTCAAGATAATATATTATTGCTATTACTTCTCAAGCAGCAGCCAAGCCAGCCTTTGTTCTTCTTCTCACGTAACATCAGTAATAATGGGTGACTTTAACTCTTTCTCTCCCTCTCTCTCTCTTTCTCTCGCTCCCGAGCTCCAAACAAACAAATAAATGACAGCTCCAGAAAAAAAGCAGCGCAGCGGTGGCTGGTGCTTCCTTGTCCACTTCGATTTGTCTACTAGATTGTCAATGGTAATAATAATAATAATAGTAACAACAATAATATTAGCATTGAAGCACACGGGGAAAATAAAAGTGCTGCTATTTTTCTTCCAGACTGCAGAACATGCATGCACGGTCAGTTTAGTTGCTGTTGGCCTGGTTTAGCGACGACATGCAATTTTCTTGAGAAGATTTTCTTGG
>JAHZMT010003717.1:0-20796 GCA_027743785.1 Sinhomidia bicolor
TTTTTGTGTGAATCCAACCATACACAAATGCTCACATGACTTTCTTTAAAAGCCTTTTTTTCGCTGCTTAAAATTCGTGGCCATATTCAATCTCTCTCATACATTTCTCCTTGATGGTCATGGTTCATTCAGCTTGCAACAACAACAATAATGAAAGAAAAGGAAATCGTGCCAAAAACTATTAATCAGGATTACCTACATATATTACATATATGTACATAATAAAGTAGCAGCAAGACTACTTTAGCATCTTTCTTAATTTGCCATAATTTTTCAGAATATCGACAAATTATTGTAGGGATCCTGTGCTTAATTAACAGCGACATGGTTACAGCTCTTGTAGATACCCGAAATATATGTGTGCATGGTCAAGCACTATCAGCAATGGGCTGTACGCAGTAGCAGAAAAATAATGATTTCTACTTAAAAATCGAATCATGTTCACTTTTATTACTTCATTATTACAAATAGACATATCACATTAGAAAAAATTAGCAAGGTAGTGCGAGTAAGGTCGGATGATTTTTTTTATTTAAAAAAATATTTTTAAAAGCAGCGGTCGCAACTGCTTTAATAATAAGGAAAGGCAAAAAAGCAGTTGAAGCGTGTCATCATTAAAAAGTGAATGGAATTCAAAAGTAGCGTGTAAGCTATTTTTCTAACTTGCATAATCCGTAACATTTTTTCTCAATTACTTTCCTCTTATAGGAAAAAAAAGTTTTTCAAAGATTCTCACAAAAAAAACTGGTCTTGACTTCTTCAATCTGAGATCATTAATTGAATTCTTCAATGGTAACTTTTTTTTGTTTGGTGGCTTATAAAGATGGCAAACAAAAGTCAGAATATCCGACGAATAAAGCTATTCACAAGTTTACAATGTTTGTTGTTTATTACGCTCAATATAAACATCATAGAGATAAACAAGGTGGCTAAAACTGGTCCCATCGGCAATATAATAAATTGCGAAGGAAAAGGAGTAATAGTATGTATATTATATAGTTTTTACCGAGCCTACAAAATAACCAAGAAAGTAGTAACCAAAAGGTAAAGTAGTAAGTAGGTAATAAAGCTCAATTCCATTTTTTTCTCGATTGCGGTAGTTTTGTAACGAAAGAAAACTGGTTAAAAATAGCCAAAAGATATATAATATAACAACAATTAATAAAGCATTTACTGATCATCTGTGGTAAGTTGTTTTAAAAAGTATTTACAATTACAATAAATAATTGCAATATTTACCTGCCTAGGTCAACTTTCAAGGGTCAGTAAAAATTATGCTCATTATACTGCCTACTTAATAACTGCTGCCTTTTCCTGTAACTTTTCACTCCATATCTCACATTTCATCTTTTTAATAATAATTTTAGCTAGTCAATTTGTGGTGGTAGCGCATTTATTTTCTGATATTTCATTACGTTTTTTTAATGTGCACTTTTTTATTTTCATATGGACAGACAGCCAGCCAAACCACTGCATTTAAAATTTTTGAGCCGCACAGATAAAACAGTCAGAAGAAGCATGCATATTTTTTTTCTGCATAAAAAAATGAGGTACCACTAATTGTATTTATAATAATTCTCAATCATCATTGTTTTTCACTAGTTGCATGCCCTTGCTGGTTGCATTGCAGCAACCCGTAATCCTGGTAATAGGCATGCAAAAAAAGTATGCAAAATTTTTGTAGACAGACATTTGATGGATATAAAACATGGTATAAAAATGTATTTAATTTCTTTTCTTATTACCTAATACATTAATACAGTAACTACGTAGTTACTCTTGTTCTTAATGGCTATCAAGTGTTTTGTTTTCTACTGCTGGTGAGTAGTAGAACCTGGTCAGCAATTAAACTGATTTATTTAGGAATGCAAGATGATGATTGTCTGGATTTGGAGTGCAGTGCAAGCCCACACCTTTCTTTAAACATCATTAAAACTACCTATGTATATATATTTTTTTTAGAAAACTCTTTACCAGACCAGGTTGATGATTATGCGACGTGCGCACGTTTTTCCTACTTTTTGTTAAAGATCAAAAGAAACAACAAATTTTGCTAGTAATTAATATCGCTATCTTTATAATCTAGCAGGCACGCTTTGTATAGGCATCTATAATTACCTAAGCATAAAACACAACGTTACTATAGTATGCACGCACACAAACAAGCACACCAATGTTTGCACTAAATGAAACTTGTGGTATAGAGAAAGGACTAGCATTATTATTATTATTATTATTACGTTTCCAATGCAATGGAGAGAAGTTGGTATGCACGATGGACGGGGCAAGTTAAAAAAATAATAATAAAAAGGCATTTTTTTATCATTTTCTCTTGATACAAAACCGTCATGAAGATGAACGTGATTATCCTCCTTCTCATATTAAGTAATGCTCACCCAAGTCATCAATTGCTATTTTATGCTTGTCTCCGTCATCCTCTTTACATTGTGTAATAATATTAATTACAGCAGCAGATTGGCGTGGAACAAAGGTTTTGGATGGACATATGATTAATACGTTGGTTAGGCAGGTGCACTCCGTTTCGTATTTCTCTTTCACGGCTTTTTGCTTAAACCAGCAAAGCAGCAGCAGCACTATTATCGCTACCGCTACTACTGAAACTATTTTCTTTTTTCTTTCTCAACATTATTACTTTCATTTAGCCTTACAATCTTCTGCTTCATCGCCAAACTCATGTTTATATTATTGGTTTCTCCTACCACTTTCTTTTTACTACTGATATGATAAACCTCTATAATTCTCTATTGTTTACTTGTTCTTCAGGGAGTTAGTGATGTCTGTGGCAAGTCAGTCATCAACACCATCGTCATTATATCAAAAAAGGTACTTATTATTATCATTTCAAAAACATTGGGATTAAAACGAACATAGAGAATTTTTGAAATTATATGTATGCGTCAAATTTTTTGTCTGTTTGTCTAGACATTTATAAAAACAGGATAGCGATTTCCTTGAAAATTTTAAGAAAAGATGCAACCAGATGTTTATGTAATCAGTGGATATATTTTGTAACGTATACTGTCTACTTGATAACATCAAAAATTAATTTTCAAATGTAATAATAATAATAATATGCAAGTATAATGCAGCTACTTTATTATACGCCAACTTCACATAGTTTTTTTATTACTATTTTTTTATATTGTAATTATTTAGATTACGTTGATGATGTTGCAAGTCTAGCCAAGCACAGCGAGATTAGTATCACAATTTTCTTTCCTACTTCATTGCTGGAATGTTGTTAGTTTTTGGTGCTTATTCGTACATGAACTCTGCAAGTAGCTATTTTAGTTTGCCAGCAGCAGTAGAGGTTTTTAAAAACTATGACCAAACTATCATCTCAACTTTTTTGCATGTCTGTACCTATTATGAAATTGAAAAAAATATATACCAAGATTCATTTTTGTGCCTCTACCTGCACATTATACATTCTTCCTTTGTGTAATTCTATATACCGTATTTCCATTCATCATTTTCCTGGCAGACTATTAAAACAGTCTCTCCACGGTCCACGGACTGTTGCTAGTTTTGCGTTGGATTGAGAAGAGTATAAAGTGCAATCCACAAACAGTATATATATTTAGTTAGTATGTAGGTATTTACTTATACAATGATGATATCTACACATTATTCATTTTTCTGTGAAATGCTACAAGCTCTCTCACTATCAGTCGATCACATTAAGATCATATCATGATGATCGCTGTCGACTACCATAAAATACAATATATTTTTTTGCGTTTTCATCCCATAATAAATGTGCTTTATATGGATTTGTGTTTTGCGAAGTAGTAATAGCTCGAGAAAGAAAAGAGACTTGCAAGTCTTTTAAACAAATGTAGTATGTGATTATCATATATATAGCAAAATGTCCGCTGAGCTGGATCCATTCAGTATTCTTACATTTACAATAGCACGGCGACCACCACCACCACCACCGCATGTAACCACGTACATGTAGCTTATTAAGACGAATATGTGCCATTAAAGCGGGCAATATTATTATCCTCGTTTGTGCTAGCTGCCATTATTATTACCGAGCAATTTAGTCGAGTAAAAGGGTGTCAAAAGAGCTGCTACATAGTAGAAGAAGATATCACACATCTCAATAAAAATTCAAAAGAAAACGGAAAATTATTGATATCGCGCTATGACTCCCATTTCCTCAAAAAAACATTAGATGAAAGAGCCTTGTTACGGGGAGAATATTAAGGAAAGTGATCTGATCACTGGACAAGATCATGCTTTTTATTGGGAACAATAATGTGTGTTGGCAGAATAGGACATTTTCTAACATTTTTTTTGTGCTTTGTTAGCTAGCACCACACACACCACCACCATCATCACCACAAAGACTGTTATCTTGCTCGATAATAATAATAATAACGGAGTAAGCTGTTCCTGTGATGCTTCCTTCATCACACCACCACGAAGTGTGTGGTGTGGTGGTGACGGCGGTGGTATGGTGTGGTGGTAATAGCATAATATGGTCTGGTGACCAACTAATTCATAGATGTGTCTCAGCACCTATTTATGTGATATTTTTTGGCTCATTAGATACATCAGCTTTGTCCATCATGATCATCTTCACGTAGAGACTCTATGGGTACGTATTTTTCGATTTTTTTTCACTTACGCTTCCTTTGAACATGAAATTCGTAAAACACTGGTTGTACAGTTTTCTTTTTTGGCTAGTTGATTTGATATAAAAATATATACACTTGAGTTGCTCGGAACGACAGCATGCGGATAATACTTGCAAACATCCCTCTGATATTGTTATTACAGATATTATTAAGTAGCGGAAACTTGAAGCTACTTTTCTGGCTTCACCATGTCTGTTTGTACGTCATTTCTTCCTTTTGGAGGAAATATCTTTGAAGATGTTACCTTTTTCCAAGCATTGACATGCACGTGTTCAAAATATACAATCGCTGGTTTTACACAATTTGAGCACAACCTTTGTCAATTTATTAAAATTTGTCTCAGACGCCATTGCATTGTTTCAGAAAGGAAACAAATGATTTAGGAAGCTGATTTTTCTTTTGAAGATTTTGAAAGAATATGTATATATATCTTGGTTCCTTAATAATATTTTTACTTTATCTTTATCATCTCCGTTCCAATTATTCGGTTTATTTGTCAACTGCTTTTATATTCGTCAGCTTTTCCTTTCATAGAAATTCGATGGTCGCATTGTAGTAGGAGTGAATAAAAAGAAAAGGATGTCATACGCCAACAACTGCTTTTATCTAAACTCACTTTTGTCAGTGTATTCAGGAAAAAACTGCGTAGTAAGCGGATATACTACATTGTTAAAAGTAATAACCATCATCCTGCCTTAATCATCAATGATAACAGTTTCTTACTTTAATGATAGTAAAAATGTATAAGTATCATGCCTAAACTACATTCTCCTGATTCTGCTGATTTCTTTTATAAGGCGTACAAAAATTTCAAAGAACTTCCAGTCTAACCGCAAAGTAAGGTGTTATACTAATAGTAGCCGTAGTGTTGAATATGTTTAGTGCTGGATTGTTACATTGAATTGTTTACTGACTCATCGCAATCAGTAATACAAGTATAATGCAGAGTTGAATTACAAGGAAATGAAGAAAAAATAGTTTTATTTTCGAAGAATACCTAATATCTCTAAATTTAGTCTGAAGACCAAGAAATGAGACTGAACTGAATTCATAGAAATGTAAATGTATTAATTTGAATAATAAATCCATCTTTTTAAGCTGAAGCATTAAAGGATCATGATAGAAGCAAAGAGTCCCTTGTTTTTTTATCAAGCGCAAAGCAGTATAGGTTGTGGAGAGTGGGGAGTGGGGACTCATGCTGATGCTTAGATAGCTAGAGCTTTTTGCTCTGCTACTACTGGATTTTCAATGTTGGCATACCTTGTATTGAAATGTGAGTGCTATAATATAACACAGCATTCAACGTAATTATCACATTAAACAACTAATCTTAAAGCTTGTGTTTTTTCCACTGGAAAATGATCTTTTGGTTTTGAAAAGCGATGACTTTAATTATTGTGCTGAGATTATGCTGACTTTGCCTCCTATGACACATGACTGGATCAATCACACTTACAATTAAATTATTCAATATGACATTTGTTATTTTAATTACAAACCCAGAGGTATATCTATTACTTCCAGAGATTGCTAGCTTTTTAAATCAGTCACAGGTTTGTTTCAACCAAGCTAACAAGTAATGCCGTTGATCTTGTGAGAAAACAGTTTGTAGTTGATCCTTTCCTGAAAGCATAGCTGAAGCTATCTTATGGATCTGTTTTTTTACCGTTTACAATCCCAGCATCTATCGACAAGACCTTGCAAGTACTTTAAACAGATTCAAACCGTGAATTCACGCTACTGAAGTCATTAGTAAAGGTCATTTCTAGCAGGTTCCTTAATATTTTAACAAAAATTGGCTGTAATCTCAACGAAAGTAGTTGGTCAAGCTAAGAAGGGGTTTGTAGTAACCAATCAAAAATAAAAAGATAACTGCTGCAATTAGCTGAAATTTTCTAGCTACCAATCTCTGATTATTTGACACTCACGGTCACTTTGCTTTTGTGCTTAATATTATGTTACATTTATTACTATACTATTTAGTAATGAAGTAATGATACGATTTTGTGGAAACAAATAGACGCACCAACAAATTTTCTCTGGGAAAACTGAAAGGACAAACAAGAAGAGTACAGTTTGTTTTTCCACAGGGGAAAGTTTACATAAGGCAATAACAATATCCTTTCTTCTGACATACATATGTAAGTTTGTGTGGTTGCTTTCATCCTGTTTTCCAGCAAATGCCAAGCGAGTGTACCACCCACCTTAGTCTTTTAAATTATTGATGTGGTCGACGTACGGTAAGATTACTTCACGCCAAGGTTAATTTGTACACTGCGAGGGCAATGGAAAAAGGAAGGGGAGATTGATAGTTCGAAGCAGTCAAACGAGCATCTGGCGATGATACAGTATAGTTGTGCAAATGAAGATTGACAAGGATGATTTCTGGCGAAAAAAGGCACGCCATGATACGTATGTACATACATTTGTGCACGACAAGTATGATTACATACCTATTAGTACTTATCGTGTTAGCGATAATTTCTGGCTATTCTATTTATTTAGGTGTAAAAATTGTAGTTTGGGACAAGACAGTAAAAGTTTGGTTAAAAGGAGGCTGCACTTGTCTGCGCCAAAGTAACCACAGTACTTTCATGTATTGATGGTCCGGCAACTACATACAGCCTAGTCATTCATATTCCATTTTATCGAATTAGCAATGCATTTGAAAACACAATTTTATAGAAAAAAATATCCATTGATGTAAGTATGTACATAACCGCTATGATCTTTTACGAAGGATTTTTTGCAACACGTATACCGTATATATATATGATTTCCAAGGATGATGTTAAAGTAAAACTTTTTATTTAGGATTTATGTATTGCCATCGCATCGGTGTACCTTTGCACATATTCAATTGAAAGACGAATAAAAGAAACGAAATTTTGTCACGGTCCCTTATAACATCACATCTGCAACACAATTTTGGAAATTCTATATTGTTTCAAGATGACTTTTCCCCAGTCTACTACTATGTTATGTCAGTCTACTATCAGTAGTGGTGTACAGCGAGCTTGAGCAACTTGTGAAATATTCATAAGTTAAGTTTCACTTGGATGCCAACTTTGTATATTTATTTTCCTGCTGAATAACTAGTCAAAAGTCAGAAGAAAGTACGTAACTACATTTGACCGATTTTACCTGAGATTGGGGAAAAGTGAACGTGGGCGGATATACAAGGTAAGTAAGTAAGTGTGCTAACCAAAATGTATATATTTACCCGTATCAAGTACAGTTTTTTGCACATCTTGAACTATGACAGACGAAGTGGGATGTACAGTAAAGAATGTATGACAGCTACGAATCCTCTCTTACTTGTACGATGATGATGATCAGCATCAAATAAAATACGACATCAAAGAGGATGAATAGGAGATGAAGTAATCCCGGATAATACTTGAACTTTCCTCTTTCTTTGGATATTATATGCTTGTCCGAAAATTGAATGACAGCTGTGGCATGGAATAAAAAAAACTTACACACGGCAAGTTGACGACGTCGAAACGCATATAAAAACGTATGGCCAGCGGTGACGGGGAAAGTCGTTGAGCAAGATTTGTCGTGTGAGCTTATAAGCAAGTGTGTGCGAGTGTTGTGTGAATGACTTGGAAAGAAAAGGCATACGACATGCTGAGGCAGAATCATTTCACATGAAAAGCTTTTCTTCTAGCCTGTGAATGAAAGTCCTTTTTGTTTTCCCTTTTTTTGTCTTACGAGAACTGATCTCAGAGGTATGTATCATTTGGTATTCTACTTAGGCAGTGTCATTGTGGTTACACATATGTAGTAGTAGTAGTAGTAAAAAAATATATTAGGTACTTGTCAAAACCAACCAGCTTTACACATTTTCATGCCCCTTAGCACATACATTTCAAAATTGCCTGCTTTCTTGAGTAAGTGAGCACTCGTAACTTGTCCAAATGTCATGGCAATTGAGCCAATTCAATGTCATACTTATGTACACCAAGTCTAATAGGTATTATCACCGGTTTTGAATGTCGTGTTTGTTAGAAAAAAAATGCGAGTATTTAGATCATCATGATTACAGCATCATCGTCATCAGCACCATTTGCTGTTTTATCCCATCAGTATTTTTATTATCCTGATTTATCTTTTGAAAATAAGTATATTTTATGCCAAACATCAAATAAATGTCCAACTCTGCACCATATATTTACATGTACGTACGTACAGTGACGTTAGAAGCTATTGACACTAACAAATAAAACATGCTCATTTTGTATTTATGAGTATTTCTTTATTTAGATATAGGCGAATATAGAAAAAATAAAGACTGCAAATTAGAAAAACGAGAATTCCCTTTCCCTTTTTTTTCTTCCTGTTGTTGTGCAGGCAGATGGAAGGAAAAGACTTGTAGACAGATAGTGCGGCGCATGCCACGAGGTTCAGCTCAGCAGCCGACACCTGCTCAAGATGAAAAATTAAGTTTACTCTTTCTACCTCAATTTTGTTTCTCTTAATGGATAAAATTAATAATAGAAATGTAAGGATTTACAATGATACAAATGAGGGAAAAGGCTCCACCACCACGTATTATAATTCATGAATGCGCATGTATTACAACAACATCTCTATTTATCTATCTATCAGTGTACCACCACCACCATCATCCATCACCATCCCACCTGTACAAAGATAGCAGATTGTTGTTGTGACTATTAAATATTACGTTATATAATTTTTTCATACAGCGTAAGGAGAGGATTTACACTAGTTATTTTAACCCAAACTACACCAGTAGTAATATTAGTACAACTTGCTTGTTTGCTCATCATAATAAGTGGCCCCTTTACTGGTCAACCACAACAGTCAGTCAGTCTTTTCCGCTTTTTCTTGTTCTTCTTCCTAGCCAAGTCAAGAGAGAGAAGAAGAAGAATAAGAAGAAAAGGCAAAAAGGGAGAGGGAGAGAGAGAAATGGTTTTGGTCCACTGATTTTGACAGTGAGCCAGCCAGAGTGAGAGAGCCTGCAATGCCATGGCTTCTGCTTTTTGCACTTGTTTGTAATTACAAGACTTATGCGTTTCTTCTTGTTGCTCATCTGCACCTTCTCTCACCTCACTTCAACAATTTACTAATGATGAATGTACACGGCCATAATAGACAAGTAGTGGCAGTAAACGAGAATGAAAACTGCTACTTGCTCTTGTTGCCTCCAACTAGTAATCTAGAAAACTAGCTGAAAAAACGTGCCGTAGACGTGCTGGTAAGTGGCAGCGCGTAGTTGGTTGCTTACCATTACTTCTGCTACTACAGCTTCGGCTGTTGTGTTGGTCGGGTGATTAGGATAAGACTTGTACTTATTCCTGTACTCGTCTACCTACTAGAGCGATAGCATAAGAGAGCAAAAAAGCAGGCTGCCGCTGCTGCTACAGAAATAATATTACTTGCTTAACAGGGTGGAGGAAAACAACAATTCATTCTTTTTCTGCTGCTCCGCGTTTTCTGCCTGCCCAGTGCTCCTCGTCTTATCGTGATCCCAGTGTGTACTGCTCCTTGCGACGGCGAAAAACTCTAATGATGATGATATGGCTCGGTTCCCTACCGTGGAGCAACTTCAGTCTCTCTTTAGTTGGATGCATGAAAGCATCACCAACCTCAGCAGAGAAGAGCCGCTGCAGTTGGACCCAACAACGTGAGTCGGTGTGTGTGCTTCTCTTTTCCATGCTAGTCTTGTACTCATCATCGCGTCATCAGCGTCATTATTATTACTACTAAATATTATTTTACTATTATTACTACTGCCTATACATACACACTACATCTCTGAACTGCTACTGTTGCTGCTTTTAACCAACATCATCAACAACAACAACAACTCACCTTTGTATTGTAGTAGCGTGCAGTAGGAAGTAAATAAGTACGCCAAAAAAAGTAAGAATATTAATGTTATACACTAGAACAAGAACAAAGCGGAAGAAAACAGGAAAAGATCAAAGTGTTAAGTAATAATAAATAATAATGTTAAGAATGGATAGAAGAAGAAGAAGAAGTAGTCGTAGTAGTCGTAGCAGTAGTCGGCTCACCAGTGGACCTTTGCGGTCTGTGCTACCATCAAAATGTTACCGTATCTGTAATATCTGAATATTTTCCAGGAAGCTAGCTTCTTTTCCTCTCAACAAAGACTATAACTTTTACATTATTGAAACTGATACACGGGAAAAAAATATGTGAAAGTAAACTTGAGTCAGCTAGTAAGATGTTTAAGTTTACCATGTATAATGATGAATATATTATGATAAAACAGCAATGCTGCTAATGGAGACAACAATGCAACATTCCCACTGTTTGCCGTAATCTACTCGCTACCAGTAGTACTATACATTGTAGTTTGTCTGCTATTTTTTTGTGAATGTGAACTGAAAAAGAAACAAAAATTGAATAAATATATACCTGAGCAACAATGGATTGTGGTAGTGGTAGAGGAGGAAGAAGGTGGAGGAAAATGTTTTTGATTGGGATTTTATTAAATTTCTTCATAGGCCAAGGTAAGTTGACCGATTGACGCATTCTCTCTCTCTCTCTTTCTAACAAATTTTTTTTCAGCATTAGATAAGATGCACTATCATGATGACACTGCAAAATTTGTCCACCTTTTATGCCTTTTTATCAGCCTTTCTACATTCATACATTGAGAAAAAGTCATGTTGATATTGCAAGCCATATTACTGCGTTCTTATTTCTATGCAAAAATTACATGCATGGAAAATGCTACTGCTGAAACGATGCAGCTGAGTGTGATGATGTGCAAACAAAGTCATATAACTATCAGGCAAGTACTTGTGGCGTGCGTAAAAAATCAATTATCTCCAAACCATCTTCGCATTAATGTCGATAGTTTACACAAAGTATAAATAAACAAAGACTTCACAAGTGGCTTTTTTCAGCCTTTTTTTACTACTTGCACCATTTCATCGCACCGCCGCCGTCAACTCAAGTCACACAAGAAGAAGTATCCATAATTTATACATTTGGAACAGGCTCGTAGTAATATAGTCGTTATACATTGCAGTAATAGTAGTAGTACATAGTTTCTTTCCCACTAATACTATTATTATAACCACCCAGACACATAAAATATAAAAAAACAGAATCTATATAGCAAGCAACATGATGATTAGTTATTTAACGGAGTTTTACAGATGCACTCTTATTTATAAGATTCTACGTGTCTTTCTTTATTTTAATTTTCTTCTTTCTTTTGCCATTTTATACTCTTTTTTTAAAAAAAAAGTATGTATCCTCCACACAAGTACAGTGCTTGTTACGTGTCCAAAGTGTGTGGTGTGTGGAGTCGAATGGAGTGGGTGACACATAGAAAAGATTGTTGCGCTTTTATATTAAACAACTAATTCTCTATACTAATCTCTTTTTATTCTTTTTGCTAATTTTTTTATACTTTTGTACTTGCTGAAAGAAAAACAACTCTCTTTACAGATTCATTCGTACTCATTTTGTTACACTGCACTGTGCAGTATAATAATATGATGATGGCAAGTTTTTTTTTCTTTGCTAGTCTAAAAGTCTAGGGAAAGAAAGGAGACACTTTTTTAATGTTCCACTTTTTGGCTGTGCATACAACAAGGTACGCAGTACACACAAACACACACATGCAAGTGCCACCGTATTTACAGAAGAAGAATATAATATATAATAGTTGTTCATTTGTGTGTGTGCTGTGTGTCGACATCAGATTTGTTCCACGCTTTTGTTTATAATTACCAAAAAGTTGGAGAAGACACATTGAATGGGTCTTCTTTAGAGAAAGAAAGGTCCAAAGGAAAATGCATAATAAGTAATCAGGCCGTCATCATCATCATTATTTTTTTCTTCCATCCTTGAGCCAAGCAGGCTAGACAGAGAGTGGATATGTATGGTTGTAGTAAACAATATTATGTTACATGTGTGTGCACCTACTTATTTATATCTAAGCCTTTATAAATGCACAAAAAAATGTGATATATGCTTACATACATATACGTTTTTTGACAGTTGTGCTATTCCGTGAAAGCTCTTTCTCTCTTTCATGAGTCATTTTAAGAAAAAAGAAGATTTGCAAAGACAACATAATGAAAATAGTGAACTGCCATCATTACTGTTGTTGCCTTTACAACAAGTTTCATAAAACTGTTTTTCAATCAGCACATCTGAGACATTTAATATTACAAATTAGGCATACAAACAGTTCTCCACTTTGTTTTTCTCGTTTATTCATTACATTCCTTTCAAGCCACATTGCAGTGGGATTAACAAGCCGTTTCTTGGTGAATAACAACTCCCATGAAAATTGCTCCGAGTTTTTAACACAAGTTGTTCTCGACAACGCTGTTTTGTTTCACTTTTCCCCAGTGAGTTGCAAACTTGGAGCAAGCAAGTTACCTATGTATGCATGTATAATATGCTTGATGAAGGACCTATTTTGCGGAAGTTAAGATGATTTCAAAATAACATAAACTAGCGGATGATTGCTTAATGATAATACTAGCAATAAAATGTGAAAATTGTTTACACATTTATTATTATTGTATTTTTAAAGCTAATATTGAGACTATAAATTTCGGACAATATTTTTCCTGATAAACGTTTGTTTGTGTAATAAGCCAAATCAAGAAACTCTAGCTTTTAGGAAAAAAGACAGGAAATATATTAAAATTGTTTACATTTCCCATCACCATTTGTTCTTTTTTCTGTATTTTTTCTTCCTCTTCTTCTTTTTTTCCCTTTCAAAAACATTGTTAAGATAAAGCACGTCCACATTTTCTCTACAATTTAGTCTTTCAGTTTCAAAAAATGTTTCCATACTTTAATAGCTTGTTGGATCGTTTTAATAGATTCGCTTGTAAAATATAAAGGATTTAAGATGTGGTGGAAAATTCAAGAAGAAGAAGCAGAAGAAGAAAGCAGCACCTTTTATATAAGCATACGGTTATATTTTTTTTTGCCATCTTGACATAATATGCAATTCCTCTTTCTATTGTTGTTTCATGTACTATTATTTCTTTTTTGAAATAAAGAAACATTCACAGTGTGTGCCCATCATATTAGGGTAAAGTCTTACGAATAACACACACATTTACTTCTTTTTGGCATGTTGATGAGTAGTGAAAAAAAACGAAGAGTTAGGGAAAAATGTATTGGGGATGTGGCTGTTGCTCCTGTAGTTAATTCAATAAGTTATGCCGTACGGTCATCATTACGAGAACATTTGAGCAGCAGGAATCTGCACGGATGGATGAATAATATAAAGTGTAACAAGAAGATAGAATACACAAAAAAATTTAATATGTACGAACATACCTACGAAAGTATGGATATAATATATACAATATATATATATATATGTATGTATGTGTATGTATATATATGGTAGCAGAAAACACGTTCATTTCATACTTTACCAAAAAATTGTAAATGTTGCAAGTTTTTATATATAAAAGTATAAAAACTAAATTAAATCATGTTCAAGTAAATTCAACCACATTTATGCCGTAAAAACCCTATGCAGACGCTAGACATAAAGATAAGGAGAAATAACGCAATATTTTACCAAGTGCACACATACACACGTATGTAGGTATACCTATATATAATACACAGTAGTTGTAGTGTTATTTGTAAAGACAGAGTATTTCATGATAAAGGGCGCATCATGCATCCGAAAAGCTAACTATGAGTAAAGTAAAAAAAGAAAGAAATCTTATCTGATACGAGTTGAAAAATTGCATAGATTTTACAGGTTTATCGATATTTGTATTGTGCAAGCATATAACAATATTTTAAAACCAAGTAAATTGCCCTTCTCGCTTAATAGCAATCATTGTTTTTTTTCATGTAAAATTTGGATTGAAAAAATCAAAATTCCTCATCTTTTTTCTTTACATTTTCAATAGCATTAGTAGTCCAATATCATTGTTGTATGTAATAACGATCCGATTTTGATTTTGAATATAAAAAATAAATGAGAAACAGGTAGAATGTGTGGATATATGTCTTTCTTCATTTAGATTTGAAAAGAGTAGCGATAGGAATTTGAAGACAAGCCTCTTATTGCATTTTTACAAGCTTTTAATTACTCTTTCTTAATATTGCAATGGTAACGCTTGAATACCTTAAATGGTAGAAAATGTACGTTAATAAAAATTGGCCATCAATACAAAACTCAATAAATATATGAAAGGTCCTAATTTCAAGGGTTTTTATTATAATGGGGCCACTGACATGGGGAAAAAAGATAGGTTACCGTAAAGTACATACCAATATAATTGAGGCACTGTCGGACACAAGCTGTTTTAAATTTAGAAAAAAAGACAAGCATAAAACCAACACATTTTTTGTTTATTGTGGTGCTTATATATTAAGTTTCAAAATGTTGGCAAGGTAGTTTATCGTGAAGATTTTTTGTTCATTATTATTATTTCTCTGTCTTACTCTGTTACAATGATCTTCACATCCCGCTACATATTTTCACAGAAAAAAATATTGTTCCGGTGGTTAATACTCTGTAAAAACAATTTTGTGTATCTTTCTTTTTAGGCGTAACAAAAATCTGGCGTGTACAACAAACGTTGGTTTATTGCTTTTTGACATTATCACATCATCACATACTAATATATATTTTTACACTACAGAGACTCTCATTAATTACCCGAGCTCTTCAGAGGTCCATCTAATCTATCTGTGTGGCATTAGGTACTCAATTGAAAAACATACCAATAAGAATTTGAATAGTGGCATTGTGCTTGCATATGCATAAACAACACATTTTTCTCACATTGCCTCCAAAACGAAATTTCTCTTGCTACAGTACTTTTTTTGTTCTCTTGTGTCTACCACCAACATACAGCAAGCAAGTAGAAGAGAAACAATAAAAAATACCTGGTAGTTAGTGTCTTATGGCTCTGGCTAGTGTCTCATTACAAAAGTGGTATCATCATCATCACCATCAAATAATATTTTCAAGCTTTAGTAATAAATCCGGTAATTAAGTTCAACAGGTATGTATGAATGAATGGACTGGTAAAAATGGGAAAAAAAGATGGCACTAACATGTACAGTCATAATTCGCCATGTGAATTCCTTTTTTTATGCGTACCTATATACATACATATGTCGTTGTACGATTTTCTCTTGCTCATTAACATTATTTTGTCTTGTTTGTCCTGTGAGGAGTGTGTGTGATCCGCGTCATTTTCCCCCTCTTCTGTGTCGTTGTGCTGCCAAAACTTCTACTTCGCCATCCTCGTGGTTTTCTGTGTGTGCATATTTATTGACTTATTCGTTGCGTTTCTATTTACTTCTTGCATACCTATTATGACGATGATGAAGAGATGGCTTCTCTCTACCTGATTTAATGTAGAGCTTCTCTTCTGTGTAGTAAGTACATTATGTGTTGATTGGTGTCTCATGAATAATAAAAGACGCATAATATTATTTCTGATGATGAGCCGGTAATAGGCACAAAAGTGTCATGTTTCTGTTTATGTCTTGGTGAGTGAGCAGGCAGTACCAAGATGAGGCTGAGCTGCAGTTGTTGTTATTATTGTTATTATTATTACCATTTATCATATTGCAGCATAAAACTACACAGAAAAATCATACTGTTCAAAGCCAAACCAATTTTGTCTGCTGCACTACTGCCACTACTACTACTCTCTTGTAAAAAAAGCCAGTGTACGACCTTTTTTAAGGCATTAAATATTTTTCAAATACGCCTATTTGCCAACTAACATCTCCTCGTCTATGACTGTGGAACTCTGTACTATTTGCCATATGCCACGACGACGACTACCACTACAACAAAGACTTTTTTATGCGTCCTTTACTTGCTGCTACTTACCACCATCAACTTAAGCTAAATAATCGTTATCAACTAATATATAAGAGATTTTCTCCTTTGTAATAGCCCATTTCTAGTGTCAACACACTGACGATCCTATGCCTGCAACAGCAGCAGCAGTAGCAGGAAGTAAAAATATGCAAGATGTGTTGTGTACGTATGTACAAATGCAATGCAGACCTCAACAACTCTACTTCTCATAAATATCTACCAAATATTTGTATCGTATCAGTTAACATCCAATATTTCCTACCAGATCGTTAATTACTTATCTAATCGTAAGAAATATAATAATAATATGTACAATGATAGTTCATCAACGTCCGTATATATGCTTATTATTATTATTATGTATTACGCATTACTTTGATTTATCTTATTAATGGTCACAAAGTTACAAAAAAATATTCCAATAATTTTTGTTTGATTGTCTTATCAACTTTCAAAATAATCCAATAATCTGTACCAGCAAGACTTTTAACGCAACCAAATCGTGCTTTGCCTTGATATATGTACATACATACATACAATGAGTAATATAGACAATCCGTATGGTATAATTATTTGTAAGTATTGTGCATACTATAATGGGAAAATTAATGGGTTATCTATCTACCAGCCAATTTTACTTGTGTTTTAATTGCCCTACGAGGAATACTTTAACCGATTACTTATCCAGAAGTTTACGTGGCTTCCTAGAATAAAATAAACAGCTAATTGTAGTAAGCTGTGCACATCCCTTGTCTTGTGCAGTTTTGCATGAACTTTTGTGCTCTCTCTTCTCTCTCTCTCTCCGTACTTTTATTTTCAGTTGTGTTGCTGGTTTGGCTTCTGCATTAACCTCTTTATCACGCGGTGAATTTTTCCGTTGAGCGGAATAAGTAGTCATACATCAGTAGCATGTCGTACAAATTGGGGATCAAACAGCTGCACTTCTTCTTGCAGTTGCGAATAATATGAAGGTAATATCTCACTGACTTGCAGCAGCATCAACAGCAAGCGAGCAATGAAAAGGCAGCGAAAAGAAAGTGACACTCTGACAGCTATTGTTTTTGTGATCATCTATTTATATACATTACTTATACCATGCGTATTTATAAAAGTTGCACTAAAAGGAGTATCTCATCATCACCACCACATCGCCATTAGTTTTAGTATAGCATCACTCGTAATCCCTCTCATTTCATGCTCGTTATATCATCGTGTCGTGCAAATCCTTTCGTCTCCTTGCACAAGATGTGCATGCTTCCAATGGAACATTACCGTGCATACATGGAGGAACAATCATTCTTCTTCTTCTTCTTCATACTATATATTTAATAACATAAATAAAAAATAATTGAATACATATAATCAAGCCAAACTGATTCAAGGTGTGTGCATCTGAACAAGAAAACTGTTACGAGACAAAACAGTGAAAATCTTGGCTCTACATTACTACTACTACTACTACATATTATCATGATGATGATTAATATTAACAAAATATGGCCCATACAGAATTTATATCCTTTTGAGCAAGTATATCTGCCACTACGAAAGAACATGCATTTGTTTCTAAAGATGTCTGTTTCATCAACATCGTAAAAAAGCATCATGATGATATACAACGAGAGTAGTGGTAGCGGTATTAGTAATGGCTACTTACTACTAATAATAAAAAGCTTGTGTAAACCTTTTTTTCCCGACTTTACGACCTTTGTACTTATTGGTCGTCCATCCGACGTTTGTGCAATAATAGATTTGGTATATATGAAACATAAAATGTGAGCACTGCCAGGGAAAACCAACAAGGTAAAAGTATGGCGGTTACACCAGACAAGAAGACTGTAATCTTTTCCCCCCTCTCTCTCTCTCTTTCTCTCTGTCTTCCTTTAGCTGCCACCGAAAGAAAATCAATCAAATTATAACCGAAAATCTTTGTTTGTTGTCTTCCCACTACACTTTGATCATTCATAACAATTTCTTGTCTGGCTTTCGTGATTGCACCCTCGCAGTATATGCTGGGTATGATGTGTGAAAGAGAGAGAGAGGGAGAGAGAGAATAGTGTTGTTGTGAATGCTTTGATTTGTTGATAATGATGTTATGCGGTGTTGCTGCCGTGGGGTTTGTATTCTTTCTGGAGAGATGTTGTGGAGAGAATGTAAAGTAAGTAGGAATAGATGAAATTTTCTCTTGTTTGTCTTATGATACCCACGTTTCAAATAACCGAAAGCAAACTGATATTGGAAGCACCACCATACTAGCAGCAGCAGCAGCACTAGACTTTGGTGGTAGTAAGGAGTAAGGGAAAGTGCAGTTTGAGCTTTTAACTTTGCCTGAATGCATAATAGCTAACATGTATTATGAAATAGAGTGCTGAATTGTTGAGAAGATTAAAAGAAAGCTGAGAAAGCATTTGATGTACTGGTGTAACCAATGAGTACCAGTATTGGTCGAGGTTTTCTGTGGGAGTAGTATGAAATCTTTAAATTCCTTGGCGTGCAATAAAAAAAACTCACACTACAAGATAACGAAAGCACACGATACTCGTTCGTTCAACTAACATAAATATCAAATATGAATTATCATGTAGACATAAACGTGGCATTACATTGTGTTTCTCTGGAAGCAGCATAAACTTTTTGCTGGAAGACGCTACCTCACCGGTATACACAATAAGCTTCAACAAAGTTTATTTATCAATGCGGTAGTTACATCCAGAAATTCAGAAGGTATGCGCTAGGAAACCACAAAAACCGTGGTATCTTATCCTGATTAAGCACTGATAAATACATCCAGCATCCGTTGTCCTTTCCTGAAATTCAATAAAATGCGCATGTTGCATACTTTTAATATCAGCAAAAAAATCATATTTCTAGTAGTAGGTTTTTTTTCAAAGTGTTCATATTTTCCCGAACGTGTCTCCCAAGCAAACATATTTTTTACAGTTTAGTTGGCTGCAACTTGGCAAGTAGTACATGTGCCTGCACCTGAGTTCCTTGTGAAATGGACTTGAACCGCTTCTTTTTTTCCACGTAACTTTGTTGTCGTCGTCATGAAGTTCAATAAAACTTTCTTCTTTACTATTTCATTCTCTACTCTGCTTTTCAATCATGACGATGAGGGCGACGTGCCGGATCATAAAATTTGTCACAAAAAAGCTAAACAAAATGCCGTTTCATTCTGTTTCTTGTTGTAGAACAAATTTTTTTTACGTAGAGAAAGACAGTGTTGCGCAGTAATAATAATAAATATAAAAATAAAACATTATACTTGGTAATGTGGTGTTTTTCAACAGAAGTACATTGTACATTTCCTAAAAGTAAACACATACACGGTTTTATCCAGAACACAGATATTTTCCAAGCAATTCGTATGCAAGCTGTATATTATATGTGTATATGAAATTTTAATTAAAAACTGAATAGCATGATTCTAGAATTTCTTTTGTTTGTAATCATAGCATTGTACTTGAAGAGCAGGTGGTTTTATTTACTGCCGATGCTGCCTGTTGTAAAATTAAGAAACAAATCTTTGTAAACTTACATGTTTTGAAAAAAAAGTACATAATACGTTTCGGTCTTTTGCAATAAAAAAAACTGTACGGGTGGGTAGCTGTATGTATGCATTTCATTCAAATTACCCATATAAACAATATTGTGTTTTATGAGTCTTGATGTGTTTTTTTCATGATTTGTTTGTTGAAAATATAAAGCAAATTGGCTGAATTTATGCTGATGTTGTAAATTTTATACACAACTGTATCTCTGAGATAAAGAACACATTTCGCTCATTTTTCAAAAATAAAGTTTTTTTGAAAAAAATATGCACATGCGAGGAGGTATATTAATTTTTTTAAATTGTTTATGAAAGACTTTTCGTTTGCTTCTTGAATATTACGTACATCAGCTAAAATTTTAAAAAAAGATGCAATTTCAGAACATTTTGAATCAGCATAAAGGCCTTGAGAAATGGAAAATGAATGTGTGTGTGTGTATTGTACGGTTACATAAGTTCAGTAAGAATGGTAATGGTTCACTGCTTTATCAACCTCCCACCACCACACTGTATTATTAACAACCCTTACGTATATGCATGATTCAAATTCTAGCAAGTCATTAGACTAACACAGCTCTAGAGAGAGATACTACTAGCCGCTATGATCCCATCGTAAATTTCCTCACTCTCTGTGTTAATCGCACAGATGCAACTTGATCTACTCATTTCTGGATCTGCTGCTGGTGGAAGCATCTTTTTTTATAACGTTCAGCGTGATGTGGAGAGGAATG
>JAHZMT010003719.1:0-21053 GCA_027743785.1 Sinhomidia bicolor
TAGAATTTGCTTTGAAATTGTGATGCATTTAGTTCTTCCCTATGGTCAATGGTGTTTTCACTCTATATGAACCATCTTCTAGTAAGTTTTCTTTCTAATGATTAATGATAATAAATAGTAAATTAGGCACAACTAAAAGCTTATTATCTCAATGAAAAGTCAAAGCAAATTCTAGAATGAAATACCGGGTGATGGAAATTTGATGAGAACAAAGTCGATTGCCTCCTGCTGACGGTTGTAGTCTACAACAACTGAAAGCTAAAGTAATAAAAAATTTATTTCAAATAAATGGCATCCATGCACTCTGCTTCAATTATGAAAAACGCTGCAAAATTGTAACTAATTATTAATGTACCAACTACCAACATTGTGTCGACATTCTTACAATAAATGCTCAATTTTGCTGGCAACGCACTGAAAATTTTAAAATTTTAAAAATAATTTCAAAAGTTTATGCCTTTTTTTCCTGAAGAAGACTTTTAAAGTCGAAAGATCGGGAAATTAATAAAAAAATTTACGCCATTTTATGTTATGGAGCAAGATCATTCTATTTTAATTATTGTTTTATTAGAACAAGATCCCAATCTTATATTTACTGCGTGCTTCCATTACAATTTACAAGTTTTTGTCGAGTATTTGGTAACATTATTGCACCTTGTAAACGTTTTATTTTTATGCGTAAACAAGTTGTCATTTTTATTGCTTACACGTGCATGTAAGCGTCCATGTATGCAATTCCATTCCCATAATGCAAAATATGGGAATGGAATTTTTAAAAATATTTTTTTTTCAAAATTCAATAAATACGTAAGTATGTAGGAAAATATTTCAACTCCAAGACAAAGCATTATGCAATGCGTATTATTATGCATGCAGTTGCAACCAGAGAGGTATTTTATAAGTGTTAATGTTAATTATAGTACATTGTTATTGTTGGTTGCAACTGTGTGGGAAATGTTGAAATGAATAGTTAGTGCTTCTTCATTAAAACGACAAATTGGTATAAACTCCATGCATAAATTTATTCATTCCGTTCTCTCCAGTATTACAACTTTTTCTTTCTACTGCACTGTTATCATCTAAAGTTCGTAGCATCAATGTATTCAAAATATTATGTTTCATCACAATTTACAATTTTCATAGAGTTTTTGGTACAATTGCCACCTTGTAAACATTTTATTTTTATGCGTAAAGAAACTTGTCATTTATTACTTTCACGTGCCTGTAAGCGTCCATGTATGTAATTCCTATAATAAATGCAATTTTTTTGCAAAATTCGTTAGATAAGTATGTAGGAAAATATTTCAACTCCAAGATAATGCATTATGCAATGCATAAGTATATGCAGTTGCAGCAACTGTGTGGAAAATGTTGAAATGAATAGTGCTTCTTAAAATAACGACAAATTGGTGTAAACTCCATACACAAATTTATTCATTCTCTCCAGTATGACAACTTTTTCTTTCTACGGTTATCATCTAAAGTTCGTAGCATCAATGTATTCAACATATTATGTTTTATCACAAAATCTGTCGCTGGCAAAAATAATGAGCTGCTATATTTTATTATTATTTCATCATCAATATCAATGAAAATTTTGAGACTTGCGAATAAATGTTATAATTAAATACAGATTTTTTTGGTTGGATGATTGTTAACACTCTGCAGAGAGTGAAACTCAAAAAAATCTCACAATGAAAGTTCAAGACGATTATTTATTTATTTAGACATTCTCCATCTAGGTCTGGAGAAAGCAATTCATTCATTTCTGAGTTTCAATCTGCTTCGTGCTCTTAACCAAAATAAACTTTAATTATCATCATTATCTAAAACTTTTTTTAAAAATATAATTAATGTAATTCAATTTAATTCATATTTATGATATATTGTTTGTATAATAAACATATTGCAATGTAAACAAGTACAACGTATACAATTTTTAGAAGTAATTTGCAATCAGTAAAATCATTTCGAAATAACAATAATACTTAACTATATAATTATTTTACAAGTCGTTAGATTCATAATAATAATATAATTGATTGATTGATAGTACACGAAAACAAAATTTAACTTTCAAAACGTTAACGTCAAGAAATCTTGCAGATTCAAGTATAAATAGCAATATATAATATGCTTGATTGATTATTATCGTTTCCTTATTATGTTAGTGACTATACTAATTATTCTACTACAATCACTTACAATTTATAAATTGTTACTAGTATAAATGCTATGTTCCACAGTCCATTATGATGAAATGCAATGCACATTTTTGATATCGTTGTAGTAGAGTGGGATGAAATTTTATTGGGATGACGGGATGCTTTCGTTTAGATTAGTTCCAGTTCTTTAAAATAACGCCGACAAAGTAATGCTGTGTCGTTGGGAGCAAGGTCGCCGGTATCCATACTTTCAAAGTCATCATTACATCGGTATTTGCTGTACACATCACGATACTCCTTGTCCAAACCGTAGCCATCTATAAATTGCAGCAGGTAAAAATAATTATTTATTTTGCTTACAAACATGGCAGACACAATAACTTCAATTCATGCGTACACTTTTTCTCCAATTACAAACAATGTCAAGCAAATAAAGCTCATAATAATTATCTCTTAAAGACGGGCAAAATTGATGAAACTTAAAAATTTAGCAGACACGTACACAATAACAACGGCAAATTTTTTTACGATTATTACATAAAGACTAAAAACACATCATATGTACATTAGTGAAGGTGAACGCTTTTTTACCTTGAATATTTTGTGAAACTCTGTGAGCTGAACGGCAATAAACGCAACAAGCAATAGTAATATATTTTTATTTTCACTTTGATAAAACACTCTAAATAGAAAACCCCAAATTGATTAGACAAATTCTGAAAGGACAAACTTACAAGCTTCTACTGACTCCCGTCCAGCAGCAACCATAGAAAGAAACAAGATATCCCGATAAGCTGGGAAATGTCTTGGATTGGTTGGATTTGACTGCTTATGGTAATGATACAACAACTGAGGACAGATTTGTGACAAGCTGCCTCCTTGGCTTGCCTTTATTATACTGTTCATTAGTCTGAACAAAAGAAAAACGATTAATTATTCATTATACAGAACTTGAGCTGCTGGCATTGCAAATTAAACCAAAGGATTTTAGTTTGACTCACTTTATTAAATTATTGTCAATGATGACGGGTTGTTCTTCAGCATCTGTCCCTTTCTGATCGTCCTTATCAACCTTGTTTTCTTTTTCCTTGTTTTTGAGCCACAGCACGTAAAGAGGCGATCCGTATTCAGAGTGGAACTTTGAGTTGTCCCATTTGCATTTAATTAAAACATTACGATGATCGGCACTTGTCCAAGAAGGATGTACACTGAAATCGACTAATTCTGTATCCTCATCCGGTTTATTGTCCTCTTTCGTTTCCAATGATTCTTCTTTCCTACGAGACACTTTTTTATTTGGAAGCACTGTCTTGGCATTCAAACACAATCCTTTGATATGACTAGTTAAATTCGCACGGTGAAAGAACCACACCAAGTTCCAATAAATGATAGGATGCTCGTCGACAAATTTTGGCTGTATTAAACTAGTATCTCCCTCATGGTCCAAAACGTTTTCTAACTCTTTCCGAAGAACTAACGGACTCAGATAAGGAACTAAAATAGGATCACCACAAACACCTTCTACTTTAGCAGGAGTCGGTTGTTGTTGATGATGAGATGTAACGTTAAGAGAATTGGCAGTTCCAGACTCTGCAACGTTAACTGGTGGTGCTATTGATACTTGAACACTCTCTGAAGACGTCTGGCCTGCAGTAACACTAGAATTTGTTGCATTAGATTCGTTGGGATCAGGGCTATTTCTTCTGCTCCTCTGTAGTTCCTCAATCACTCCCAGAGGATCTAACGTCAATTCCTCTTTCTTTTCCAATACATTTTCCACCTCAGCTATTGCGCTGCCGTCCTCCTCAAGGTGGGTTTCCGCAATAGCTGTTTCAATGATTTCACTGCTAATTTCTTTCTTTTCTTGAGATTTGTGACCTGTTTGACTGGATGCTGTAGGAGGGTTCAACACAGACGGACGTCTGGATAGATTTGCTGTACTGTGCATGCTTTCCATACTTGACGCAGACGTCAGTGGGAAAATTTGTGACAAGGGGAGATAACGATAATCAGTGAGTGTTACTTCCATAAATGGAACCGCCCATTTATTACAATGAGGACACCTGAAGAAAAATCACAAATACAAAAGGTTAAAATTTGGTTTGTTCTTGTTGCACACGGAGCTAACAAAAAAATTACCTTGTGTTGAGATTCGAATCTTCTGCCGTCCATCCGGCCATAATTTCCTCATCAAATAATAAAGAGTTGCAACTGTGGCATTTTGAACATGTGGTCATGCTAATTTCTACTGCTACAGGTCGAGATTGATCTCTGCGTGCCATGTTGCCCTTTGCATTGTCTACTATAAGCAGAGACTGTGCAGAACTTGACAAGGGAGTATCTGTAAAAAGGACAAATTGTATTTTTACATTTTTATTATGCATTTAATGCTGAAAAGCTATAACCAAAATTGCATTTACCGTGATGACTGAGGCCGTAACCCATGTCTGCACTGGCAAAACTTGCTCTCGTTGATACTGGTTCTGTCGTTAGTAATTTATCTAGGTACGAGTCTGAAACGCTGGCCCATTCGTTTACCACAGGCTCAACCCCTTCACAATCACTCAGATCTGTTTGCTCCCGGTAATCCTCTCCATTTCTCCTACAAAAGCAAAAAAGTGTCATTTTTACACACAATATTCCTTCCCTTACTTGTTTGATTAGATTTTCATGTTGATTTCAAATACCCAAATGGTCCATTCTTTTGAACTGGAGAATTATTGTTGACAACTTCTTTCAGTTCTTCAATCTTATTTTTCATCGTTACAGTCGCTACCGATTTGAACTGGTTAAAACCCTCCATAAAGGCTTCAGCTTTTTTCCCTCCTATTGTTGATTCAATCAACGAAGTCCCCGCTTTTCTCAAACTCAGTCTTCCCGGACTATACCGACTTTAAATTGCAAAAAGAATAAATTTAATTAATTAATTTTGTTTCTAGTTTTTACTGAAAGTTGTTTGTCTTCAACTTTTGTTATTTTTCCAATATTTATAAAATTACCCGAAAGGATTTTTCAAACTAGAGCTAATAGCAGACAAACTAGGCACAACAGGTGTTGTATTCCCACTTCCAAATTTTTCATCACCCGATTGACCATCAGATCCTCCCCCAGCTCCACTCAAACCAGTGATTGTTGAATAATTTGGAAGAGTACTTGAGCGATGAAAAGCCTTTGAGGTAGGATTACCTCCTTGAGCTACTTCAACCCCACCAATAATGTACCCACCTATTTGACCTTCACTGCAAGTTCTCTTTGGTGAGTCACTAGAAATTCTCTCCATTCTCAAATCGCTAACACTTGAACCACTAGGATTAGGATGAGTGGAAACTACGGTAAATTTTTTGATTCCAATTTTATGTTCAACTGGACTACAAGGATCACTAAGTGCCCCTAATGGGTCATTTTGTGTCACTGGAGTTCTCGCAGGACTACATGGAGTCATTTCTCGGCTAATATCCTTGTCATTGCCGTCATCTTTGATTCTCAGTGTTGGTGAACGAGGTGGGATGAAGCTGTTTGGACGCAACGTGTCCTGATAACTTTCATCATCTTCATTTACAGGCGTTCCCTCCCTACCGTTCAAATTTTTATCTGATGAAATGGCTTGACTGGGTGGTTCATAAAACTGCTTCACTTTTCCCTCTAGAGAACCGTTGGATTCTGCACTACCAGAACGTTGAACAACTCCATTTTCTTGAACGGCGGCAGGCGACCTTGTTCCTCCATCGACAGCTGACGTGCCATTAACTATAATTTGCTTTTTCTGCTCATCTGCAATCATGTCTTCCTTTAACTCCTTCAATTTACACATAATTTGTGTATCGTTTCCAAAACTAACAGAGCGAAGTAATCGTAACGTATTTACACTTTTTCCATCTTCATTCTCATCATCGAAATTCAACCTACGAGTAGTTGTGTTTCTCAACCCACTTCCTTCATCAAATTCATCGTCGTCGTCATCATAGTCACCTTGTTCTCTAGGTGGGTAGTCCGGCGGGTAGCCGGTAATCATCAATGATGCTGGACTATAGTAACTTGTGTCTGCTGCATATTGAGCAACATTAGCAAGTCCCGTCATCCCTGATCGTACCCACTGATCTAAACTTTTACCCATTTGTCCCCAGAATTTAGCAGTCTTGACAGTTTTTTGATTTGGATTTTGAGAACCGTCAGTTTCTTCCGTTTCGCGATCGTCAATATCTGTATCTGATGGTGGTTTCTGTTCCGTCATTGACCCATAGCCAATGTCAGAAGATGAACTAATTCTAGTTGGGACCGAAGTCGTAGCGACACTAGCGCTTTCGGAGTCGCTCTGACTTTTGCCATTATTGTACGAGGAGAGATTCGCTGTGTTGGTTTGAGGATTCAATGGTGGTATCGTAGGAGAAGTCTTTGTGTTTAAATTTCTATTGTGCGGTTGATTTTGTGACTCTAGAGATGTACCACTTCCAGTGGAAACTCTATCTACATCATCAGTAGACTGTGACAACTGACCACGAGTTTTGATCTCATGTTGCTTACCGGCAGCGCGAAACTGAGCCACTCCAACTATAACATTTCTGCAACAAAGTATTTTATTATGAGCAAAATATATTTTATACAACAAAATATTTGACATTGCTATGCATGATGTATGCAAACAATACATATTATCTGCACGTACCGTAACTTATTCCACATTAGTTGACTAGAATTACTAACGTTTGACGGCCACTGAGCCTCCAAAACAGCCTTATTATAGAATCCATATGTCATTGCATTTGGCGCAATTCCACAACGTCTCATTTCCAACAGAACCTTTAGAAATGAAAGACCAATAAATTGTTACAAAAATATTGCATTTGCGAGCTATCCACTTGTAATTTAACTTACTTTTACTGCGACAAGGGGTTGGCTATGAATACCACAAAGCTGCATTACAACTCTGTAACAAACTTCATCTGCGGGATGAATTTTAGTTTTTGACATTCGGACTAGCGTTTGATGAGCTAAACAGAGAGCCATGTGCTTTGATGTCGTCACATTAACATAACTTGGTAAATGTATGAACCATAAACTGTAAGAAATGAAGACATAAAACAATCAGCACATATAACAATAATATCGTCATAATTAACAATATGATCATTTTTACAATTCCATACCTATAACAAGTAGAGAGAAGATATTTTGCCCATAAATGTGGGTTTTCAGAATATTTTTTTGCATTTTTCTGAGCAGACTTGATTTCCTGTTTCGTTCTACGCGCAATTGGACTTCCAGGCGCAGATTGTTCACTATCTTTGAGAACACGATTTAAAGCTTCTGGCTTTGGTTTAATAGCACCAAACAAACTATCCTGAAGTTGGAGTATTCCATTATAAGAGTATTTTACATTTGGTGGGAGGCCGATTGGTTCTGGGGGCATAACGAAAACAGTTCTTTCACTTTGACCACTTCCATTTATATCAACTAACTTTACATTATCACTATCGTCTAGATCCATCTAAAAATAAGAGAAAAAATAACAATTACAAAAGCTCTGCAAGGAAATTATGTGATTCTGTGATTAGGTGATATGATATTGATAAAGCACCTTGTCAATGCATTCATCAAAAAACTCCAAGCTTGCATCTTGATCAGATACAAACGATCGTTCTTCAATAAACCGGAAAAACATTTGAGTCTTTACCATTTGATTATAAAATTTGTGAAAATTCTTATCTCTTGACCGAAGAAAAGCCTGTAAACGTGAACATACATAATTAGATGGTGAATATTTTCGAAAGGGCGTCACGAGAATTATAATGACTAGACACATTGATGTAACGTTTACTAAAACATACATTAAAATCAAACAAGGAAGATGCATCCGTAGCTCCTATTGTAGGGGCCTTTGTTATAGGCAACAAAAACGACCGATAGCCTTTTAAAATCCCCGTCATAAAACGCAAGAATGCCTCTTGGATTTCCATTTCAACAAGTCGCTGTAAAGCCAAAAATGCAAAAAGACAAGCTCTTAAAATATTACCAATGTACACACATACGCATTTGTGATTATGATAATTAAATTGAAAAAAAGAATAATCGCCAACCTCTTTTCGTTTCAACTGAAAATCAATATCGACAATATCATTTTCTTTTCTGTTCTTGGCTGCGGAGCGCTGAGCTGCCGCAATGTTGTCCAGTATTAATTTGAGGTTTTCCAGATTCTGTCTCAGTATCTTTGCAGACTTTTTTGGTAACAATTTGGTAGTTAAAAACTGACGTTGGTCTCCACTTCTATAAAAGGTTCCAAAAGCCAAATGTTTTATCATTAAGCAATGCAAACTTTGCAAATTGTCCAGATGCAATTTGATTGTATTTCTGTTTACTTACACAGAGATGGTTATATAGATGCCAGACTGCTTTTCTTTAATAGCTTTTCAAAACGGGGTTTTTAAAAAATGTGTTCTTCTCTAAACTTTTTGTTCGTAGAATGCCTTCACAGGTTCTGTTCAGAGTGTATCGTGACAGCGCTGCGTTCCGGGAACAAAGAATGTCCTACATGCAGAAAGAAGCTTGTGAGTAAAAGGTCGCTCAGACCCGATCCCAACTTTGACATGCTGATCTCAAACATTTATCCATCCAGGTATGAACAACTGAGAAAAAAACATTAAATAAGCGCAAAGAAAAGATGTTTGCCTAATTAAAGGTTTGTTTTATCGTTGATTAGGGACGAGTACGAAGCGCAGCAGCAAAAGGCCTTAGCGAGCCTATCGAAATCTCACAACCAGCTAGCCCTGGCAACTTCAATAGAGGAAGGAATGAAGGCCCAGTTCCAGATGCGAAAGCAGATCCAAAAGGCTAACGCAAAGAGTAACATGGACGGAACAGAGAGCAACGCCGAGAGCGCAAACAACCCTCCACCTCAGAGCGCGCCGGAGGCTCCAGCGACCACATCAGCCACGCAGCAGCCAAGCACAGCGTCCGTGAACAATGGCGGTGGTGGAAGCGCTACAAACGCCCCTACAAACACCCCTACAAACACCCCTACAAACACCACAGCTGCACCACCGCCAAACGCTGCCACAACGTCTGCAGGCGCGAGCAAGGTTGGAGGGAACAACAGGGGAACAGAGTCTGTCGGTGATAACTCGTCAAACACGTCAGGTAATTTAGCATCGCCTTAAATCCAATTTCCGTACTTTAAACCTGAAAACACTTAAGCAAATCTTGTTTCCCTCCCAAACAGTAGTGTCCGACGAAGTAACAGAAGTAGAGCTGGTGTTCAAACCGCACCCCGACATGCAGACCACCCCAACAACCTCGCAATCGGCAAATCTCGCAACGGAACACATCCAAACGCGTTTTATAAAAACGTCAGGAAACGCCACGGTGGACCACCTTCGTAAATACCTGGGAATGCGGCTAGCCCTGGACTCTGAGGGCGGCGAGAGCGAGGAAGGACCACTGAGGAACTGCACGATCTGGATCGCCCCGCACGGCAACTTTATCAAAATCCCACCCGGACTCACGCTTGGTCAGATCTGCGACAAGTACTGGAGGTTTAACAAACCACTTGAAGTGTATTACTACTGGAAGAAAGTTTAAATAAAAACTTCTTAGTTTTCTGTAATTACCACAATGATAAGCTCATTTTTACTCATCATCATAAAATAACTCCACCACCACCACCACCTCAGGGGCACCGTGAGACCAACAAAGCATTCACAAGCAATAAAACTAGCCCATTATCACGTAACCTCGCATACACATCATCTAACGAACCCGATCAAGAACCTTCTCTTTGACAATTTCCCACAAGCGAGCATCATCATCGTCGTAATAATGATTAGAGAGAGAGAAAAAAAACAACAGAAAACTACACCTCTCCCACAAACAAGATCCCTTTTATATCGCATAAAACGCTTGTGTGTGTGTGATACACTTACTTACCAGCAAACCCCGTGTTTGTGTGAGCATAAATGTGACGGACGACTGTTTTATGAAGTACACACAACGTTCATGCGCGTTCGACGAAGCGTACATGTATGCAAAACCCCGACAAAGTAGGAGGAGACTTCGTAGCACACGAGTGTACACGAGTGCTGGTAGACTGTCGGTATTTCTCTCATCTTCACGTTCACGCTCATGTATCAGCTCTCGCGTACAAAAACAACATCATCATCATTCTGTACATCATCATGAATCGTTAAGTAAGAGCTCTCAGGTGAGTGTTCGCAAACTATTTTATTTTTTAATATTTTAACACACCATCATTATATTTTTAAATCATGATTTATCCGTAAACGAAAATAACAACGGGGCTTTTACATTATTAAGGCATTTTTTAAATAATAATAAGTGAGTAGTGTGGATTTCCTATATTTTTCAAGTGCTCGTTTCTTCGCTGAACAAAAAAGAAGTGGTGCAAAAATTTATACATAAAAAAGTGCAAAAAAGACAAAAAAAATACGTTTGTTTGGACTGAAGGATATCATAATAAAAATAATAATTTATGAAAAGAAAAACAATTTTCCAGTGAATCTCTAGCTGGCATTTTACATATTTTTATTCTGTTGTTGAATAGTGTGCTGCAGCAGCGAGTGTGTATTTTAAGTTTTTCGGAGAGCGGAGGGGCTTTGAACAACACACAAAATTGAGCAATTTAGTTGCACTGGAGGAGGAAGGTGAGTTTCAAAAAATAATATTTAATATGCATAACAAATTGTATATAAGAAATTTCCAATCTCGCAACATGGTTTATTCAAAACGTCATAAATACTCGTTACAACAAAATACAAAGAGAGAGAGAGTGTACAAGAAACTTCCCCCCATTTCCCCTCTCTTTCTTTTCCTCCCCATAAAAAAGTTCGATAAATTCCAAACTTATCCAACAAACCCAAATACCAAACACCCGAGTGAAAGGCATGCAAAATTTGTTTTTTTTACTAATCCCTGCCATTAATTTACTCATTCCGTGCAACTCTCTCTCTCCAGCAGCATATTATAATAAAAAATGATCATCGTATACACACACACAGCAGAGAACATAATACACCCGAGAAACTATTCAGACAGCATATCGATCCGTTTTTGTTCCATATCAAAACACACTTATACAATATACTAACCTGTCTTGTTGTGCAACCTATCTCAACATCAAAAGCAAAGTGGTCCAGCAGCAGCAAGCACTATCAGCAGAGCAGCACAAACTTCTCCGGGGAACACGAAAAATACTTTCCAGAAAAAGGGACCACTGCTACTTAAACCAATACTCCAGCAGATAGAGAGAGACTACGTTGTTTTTTAAAAAAAAATAATACTCAACAACACCTGCTTCTGCAACATTAAATAAAATTATTCTCTTGATCGGTTATCTATATAAAGTGCTCGCTCGTACTTTTAAGAACCAAAAAAAAAAAATTCTCCTGGGCTAAAACGAACCTTTTGGATTTTTTTTAGGTTTTTTTTCCTTGGGTGTATATTGAAATATCGCTGAGAGTTTTTATTTTTGGTCATGGTGTGTGGGCACTACTACCACTAGTTCGTTCAGTCAGCGCATCTTGCGAAAAAAAAGAAGAAAAACCGCAGAGAGAGTATCAAGAAGCTGTTTAAAAATCTTTTTTGCATACAGATCGGTCATTATTGTTGCAATGGTTGTTGCATACAGAATGAATGAACCCGACGTTTTTGCACAAGAGTTCATTGTTCTTACGGGGGCATTCATGTTTCATGGGGTGGTCTATTGTGTGTAGTTTACTTCCTCCAGGTACTTGAGCCTCTGTACATAGATATATATTTTTTTAGCTCAAGGTCGTAACAATTTATAATCGTTGTATTTAACACCACACACGCGTGATACTAAAAGTACTTGTTAATGCACACGCGTACTATCAAATAAACTATCAAAAAAGTATTTAAATTATTGAAAACCTTAAGCTTGTAAAGATTTGAAGAAAAAAAATTCACAGTAAAAAAATCAAAATTTATAGGCTATAATTTTTGAAACGAAAGTAAACTGAAAGGAGGTACGTATCTATCTATATCAAGATAACTAATAAAAGCGCAACTTGAACAAACACAATAACAGCAAACAACAGAGCGATTATTGAAATGCAATTAAAAAATCAATCGATTTTGCTCTGTATATAAATTACGCGTGTGTGTTATGTGGTGGGTGTGTGTAATTACTTAATTACTACTGTGCGAGCGCGCTGATAGAGAAAAGTGTACTTTTTCAAATTAAATTACATAAAAAAATGTAGCAAAGATTAAGAGAGAGAGAGACGCAGTTATAAAAACCAATCACAAGTTTTTTGTGTACCTGTATGCACTTTCTGATATCGAAAGTACTCACAAAACACACTCGGCTAATAATAATAATAATCCTTTTTTAACTACTTTAACCCCCAACAAAAGAAAAATGTATTTAAAAAATTTAAAACCTTCTCTCTCTCGTAAACACAAATCAATAATTTTGAAAAAATGGTACTACTACTACTCCACTGTATACACACCCACACACACACACTTAAATCCACCACCACCACCACACACATGTACCTAAAATAACACCACTCTAGTGATACTACTACTCACACACCAAGAAAACTGCACTGTGTACACAACACAAACGATATTATTATTTAGTTCCTACTTTTTTTTGATCATCTCATGCTCGAGAAACTTTTGATATTTTATACTGTCCACAAAAAGCAGTAGCAGCAAACAGCAGCGCAGGGTCACTGTTAAAGGGCTCTCTTTCGCTGTTGTTGTGTGGTGGCTGCAACTTCGTCGACTTTTTTTTTGAAGTCATTTGTATGGTTCACTGATTTGAACACATTTGCAGGATCTCTTTTGTGTGTGAAAGCATGCATGCAAGTGAAACTCATTCATGTTTTAATTTTCATTTTTCGTTTCGCTACCTCACATACTACTATATTTTTAGCGATTCTCAATGCACTCCACCTTGACGCTTATTACGGTCATTTATACCAACTCTGTTAGTTAGTTTCTCTACTCATACGAATACAAACGCATATACAATTTTACTCCGAGCTTGTAGCACCACTGCCAACTGCTCTTTTTTCTTCGTCAAAATGATCATGTTGCAATAAATTCTCTTCTCTGGAAACTGTTAGTTGTTGTTTGTATATTCCTCCGGGTTTTTTTTTTGCTCGATTCCATTTTGTTTACGTTTACGCTAACGAGTAAAAATAGAGTACGTACATCACACAGAGACGCAGTGAGAAAACGAGAGAGAGAGAGAGAGAGCGAGTCTCTCTGACTTTTTTTTTTGGCTGCTGCTGCTGCTGCTATTATTACTGGAGGAATTCTAGAATCAAAGAGAGAGAGAGAGAAAGCAAAGTGTATGTAGTCGAGTGACGTTATTAAGCACAAGGTTTTTTTTCTCTTCTTCGTCTTCTTTATTCTTCTTCCCTTTTTTTGGTGCAGTGTACACTAACTAGAACGTAATATATTTTTTGTAAAAAAAAAATATAGAACTGCAGAATTTCATACTGGACAGTTTCACGAACAGATCGGACGTGTATTCTCTAGTGTTCTGTGGGGTGATACGTGCGAGCGAATTTCCTGGTTTATTTTTTTTTGTAGGAAGTTTTTATATTACACACGTTTCTGAAATGAAGTAAACGGATTTTGTGAAAGATTTTTTTCTCTAAAAAGTAAAAAGAATTTAAGGAGTAAATTTGGTTTAAATCAAAAATATTCAATATGAGGCTGTACGACAATAACAACAATAACGACGACGGTGAACCCGTTATGATGGTGGTGGATTTTGGGAACAATAACTTGGATTACGAAAACGGTAATAAAAAAATAAATAATAATAATAACCTATTGTGTTTATAGTATTTTGGTGCTCAATGCCAAAAAAATAAAGTAGTATTGTCTTTGTGGTGTTGTTGATCCCCCGCACAAATTTTATTAATTTAATAATTTTTTCGCAAGTATTAACCTACTTGATCCGGTTTTCTCTGGTAGCGGGCCAACCGGAACAAAAAAGTGTATTTTTGGGTGCATTGTTATTTTGCTCGCTGCAAAATTAGTTTTTTTTATGATTACTTTTTATGAGTGGGGGAGGTAGAGAAAGGAATTTTTACCATCTTTTGAAAGGCACACACCACATGAAAAGCGGAGTTTGAAAAGCATCAAAGAAAACACAAAAGATCCCGATAGAACACAAACAGATTTTTTTCCCGAACAACGTCATGTTCTGAACAAATGCATCCCCTCTCATTCGTTAGATGGAGCCCCCCTCCAAAAAAAGAAACAAAGCTACACAAACTCTCTCACAAAACGACGACGACGAGACCAACTACGATAATTTACTAACTGAGCAAAAATGAGAAAAAGTAGTAGCAAACCACAGAAAAGCATAGCCCAAACAACGAAACCAAAGGGAACGAGCATCAACAGCAGCAATAAGCGTATTAGAGCGAGACTAATTACGGTTAACAAGCATGCATGAACGCAACATCTCGTTATCGCTGTCGAGAGTGTATATAATAATAATAATAATAATAATAATACAAAATTTGCAACACAATAGACAGCAGCAGTGGTAGTGGCGTTGACTAGTGGTCATCGTATCATCACCAAGAATAAAAAAATATTAAATATTATCGATTCTTCAGAAATACAAAATCAATTAAACATATTATTTATATTATACATTTTTTCAATTTCCTACACGATTACGTAATGGAAAAGTCAAACCAAACCACTACGCGACACACTCAGTCAACACACCCAGCTAAAGGACAAAAGTGGCGTTAAAAAGAAAAAGTTTGATGATGATGCTGATGTTGAAGCATCTATCTCTGGTGGTATAAAGTTTCTTAATGGACACATATATATGCATGCATGTTGTTTTTTTTGGTACATAATCAACATCATATCAGTAAACTAGCTATCTTGCTAGCTAGAGCTAGCCAGCAAACAGATAAACTAATGCACATTGCACTTTTTTTTACCTAAACTTGTACAACATCACAACAATGCATATATAATAATATGCAGTACACAAGCAAGTTAGTGTAGCAAAAGCAGCAGCATCATCATCAGTAGCAAAGACAAAAACGAAAATGTAATTTTTTTTCCTTGTAGTTCAGCAGCGTTATTATAGACAGAGTGGTGATGGTGGTGGTGGCAAGTAAGCAAAAAGCACATAGACAAAACAGCAAAGTACGTGTGTGTGTAAAGATAGCACGAAGAAGATAGCAAAGCATGTAAGCACAGAAAACAGCCTGCCAAAACAGCGTTAAAAAACCGTTTATGTGATACTGCACACTTGAGTAAGTAGCTAGTAATTCGTATGCAGTACACAAGCAAGTTAGTGTAGCAAAAGCAGCAGCATCATCATCAGTAGCAAAGACAAAAACGAAAATGTAATTTTTTTCCTTGTAGTTCAGCAGCGTTATTATAGACAGAGTGGTGGTGGTGGATGGTGGCAAGTAAGCAAAAAGCACACAGACAAAACAGCAAAAGTACGTGTGTATGTAAAGATAGCACGAAGAAGATAGCAAAGCATGTAAGCACAGAAAACAGCCTGCCAAAACAGCGTTAAAAAACCGTTTATGTGATACTGCACACTTGAGTAAGTAGCTAGTAATTCGTCAGTCGTCAGCTACAACACAAGAAAATTTTGAGCTTGTGTTTCGTGAGCGAGGAGGAAACAAAAAAAAATATGTATACTATTTGGTTCTCATGATATGAGAAGAAGCTTCGGAGAAGAAAAAGAAGCATAGGTGTGCGTGTCCAACTGTCGTATCATCAAAAATGACACTAATTACTGATACTCTAATTAGCATAGCCCATTAGTGAGTCGTTAAAAGTTAGTTAGAATTATCTGGTAGTAGTGGACTATAATAGTAGTGATGTGGTGGTGAAGTATTTTTATTTCGGACTCATGGAACTCAGTTTGACGGAGAAGAACAGAAGAGAGATGCTAGGTAGATAGATAGATAGATAGATAGATGAGGAGATAGATTTAGTTGAAAAGTTCTAGTCAGTTCTGTTCAAACTATCAATCACCGATCATCATCAACATCGTCGTGCTGCTGCCGCTGCTGCTGGTGTTTGGTGGCGGTGCTCAGTCAAAAGTCAAAGTCAAGAGGGAGTTTCCTAATAATTTTTCTGCTTCCAATGTTCAATACAAATTTTTAATCTAGTGATAGTGATACAGTAGCTGGAAATCATGAGACCGTAAAATAGAAAGTAAATATATACAAAAAGTAAACATAAATATAAAAAAGAGTCATGGACCAATTGATCCTACTCCCGTCAGTCCTCCTGCACAAGGACAACCGCCTGGTCCAAGACGACCTGGCCGCGTTATCCTGGCCGGGAGGCTGCCCTTCGACAAAAAACCGACGTGCAAGTCGCGTTGACACTGGCTCCTCCTTCTGCGGCACTCGCGTCACTTTCACTGGGAACGGGACTTTCTACGTTTGTAAGCACGGAAGTCGAAATTTTTATTAATTATACCTGTTCAACAGGTTAACATGTTTATTAATCGGTGGTGTATGTCAACATCATCAAAAGCATAACGCACACACACATCACATCATGCACACACGATCAATCGATTGGGTTATCAATCTATCATCAACAAAGCAAAAAAAGCAGCAGAGTTGTTCTACCAAATGGCTGTAAAAACGCAGCAGGTTTTTTTGGTTTGGTTATAGCTTTGGTTATCTACACATCTCTCAAAGTTAATGCAGTTCAAGTGTAGTAGTTGTTTTTGTTGCTCAAGTTCTCTACAACAATTATTGTTGTGTATGATGGGTTCTTTAACACTGCACACATTATAATTTTTTTCTCTCTCTCTCGCTCTCAGAATTGCTGCAACACTTTTAACTAAACTTTGTTGACTATTGTATGTTATATATATATAGTATACTTACGTTACTGCTAACTATAACTCTCACAACAGCAGCAGTTTGTATCTTTTTTTGGGTAACTTGCAATAACTCAGCATAATTACCAGCAAAAATTCTTCATTAATTCGTGTAATTAACGTGCGACGACGACGACGACGATGACGAGAAGCATCTACAATAATAAGCAGCAGCAGCAGCACACCTGCAAAACTTGATTTAAAGTGTAAGTTGTAGTATGAAGAGCGAAGAGCACAACACACATCATTATGATTATACATTCCATACGTAATAATACGTCTCCTCGACTTTTATTGCATTTCTGTCGAATGTAGATTTTGCGGCTTTTGTTATTGTTGCGCTCATTGTTTTGTCTGTCTGTCCGGGTATAAAAAATTTATGATGAGATAATGTGGTGGTGGTGGTGGTAGGGATTTTGAAAATTAAATCAGAATGGTTTAATATGGTAGCTGCTGCTCAAATTTTTCTCCAGCAGCAGCCGAAACAGCAGCCAGCCACAGCGTCTGGTGCACAACCGTGTTGTTTCATACCTCATCATCATCATCACGACGTCGTCGACGATGATGATGGAAGTGAACTCATGTAATCATCATCATCATCACCGCCAGCAATTCCATTATTCTTGTACCCGAGAGAATAGTCTGCAGAATACAAAGTATAATTTTTTTTTCGCATATAAATATTCGCATACGTGTACATACAGCAGCAGCAGCAACAACAACAATGCATAATATATGTGTATCCGAGTATTAATACCGCCATCACCGCATGACACACAACAAACCGATCCGACACAGATACAAAAAAAAGAGTATCAATATTTGCAACGAGATCATCATGATGATATTATGTCGTTTGTGTAGCGAAAAAAAGGCTCGAGGCTACAGTTGCCCTTGAGTGTATATATGATCGCATCATCGCGGTATCTAATTTGTTTCGGGAATCATAAATAATTTATTTTTTTCTGAACGCAAAGATTATTTTGACAACTCTCGCTGTTTTTCCCATTTAGTTTTGGTGCAGTAATATTTTGACTACATTTCGCATAACGCATAATATAGCCTTTCATAACGCATATTCACGTAATACCCCTCATTAAAAATCAATAACAAATCAATCGCTAATTAGACTTCAACTCACAAATCACCTCAACACACCCAAGGTCCCGTAACACGTTAAACCGGAAACCAAGCTCAGAGATCAAACCCAATCCCAATGTCAAAAAAAAACGCGTATCAAACTCAGCACATCCGCTAAACCTCTCTCTCTCAACAGCAGCATTACTAGTACCACCACCACCGTTTAAAGTTTTTGATAAGCGTACAAGCCATTTCATTCAGTGGCTTCCAAAAAAGCTCTTCGCATACTTTGGTACGCAGCCAAATAAAACAGTTGTATTATAGTTGGCGCTTATCTATCACTCTATCATCAGCTTAAATTGGGCTCACAAAACTGTTGGTCTAATTGATTGTATGTTATGTGCTTAAAGTTGATGAAGAACATGCTTCTCTCATTTTGCACAAAGCTGAGATTGTGTAGTATTTTTTATTTAGTAGCGAATGCAGTAATCTCTTTTAAACTTTTCAACGGCATGTCATCATCATCATCATCAATGGTATTTCTCCTCGAGGCAATAATTCTTTATTGCTGCTGCTGAGACGTTGATAAATATCGTCGTGGGTAATTAACAAAAAAATATACTCGAGATGCTCATTACATTACACGTGACCTACCAGCCTCAGTAAACTAGTTATTATCCAGGCTGCGTGAGAGAACATGGTACATGCAAAAACAAATATAAAAATTTTGACATGAAAGTTTATCCGGATTAGGGATTAATAAAACCAAATTTTTTTTTGTCTCGCTTTTGAAGCATCATTATGTTTATCGGGTACACACACTCATCATCAACACAGCCAAAAACAATTCGCCGCAATACGTAGGTAGCTACTATTATTACGTTAGTAGAGTGGTCAGTGAAGCAATTCATACAGAAGCAGCGTGGGAGTTACACTTTTGTGTCCCAAATATCATCTTTCTACAAGGTTATGTTATTATTACAAACTCCCATAAAATGACAGCATAATTGGTCGTAATAATTACCAAAAAACGAATACTTTTCAATTACTACAGATTTCATCTATCGTGTAGGCGTTTTACAACAACTGAACCGCATGCTGATGATGATGAGTCAAAAAACATTATTATTACTCATACGATAGATATACGGTAATAAAAAAGAATACTGACCACCAGCAAGCAAAACAAGTAAGCATAATCATCGTCATCATCATCGCCGCTGCTCTAGCTGCGCTCTTCTTGCTTTCAATTTTCATAGTTCGTTCTTTATTGTCATATTAAAAGAATTCCTCTCTCTCTCTCCCTCTCCCACACACACAGACGTTTGATGATTCACGCTGCTGCTGCCGCTGCTACTTCTTGTAAATCTGCTGTGCTGCCGCTGCTGCGACTATACTACTACCTAATAAATACTTTTGCTGCTGAGATTTTTAGAGAAAATTTTTCTTGTAGTAATGTGTTTTTAAAAAATGCATAAATTTCCGCACGCTTGCGTCTAACCCACTTTTTCTTGAAAAACACAGTAGTAGTGTTAGTCTATCTGTTAAAGATCTTATACTGCGTATATACACATATATAGTCATATAGATAGATGGGCACAGAGAGAGAGAGAGAGGTGTGTTTTTAAGTACCAAGTACACTGGAATATATAATGCTAGAAAAATGTTTTATACATTTTATGAATTTATTAGCAGTACAAAATAATAGCAAGCAAAAGTACTTTACAAAAATATTTGCCCATGTTTGGGTAGGTATTTCAGTCAGTACGACTGCATGTCTGCTGTTGCTGCTGTGCTACTGCTTTATTCAAAAATTGTCGTTGTCGCTTGTTCGTCTTTTAAAAAAAATTTTTTTTCTTGAACGATGAAATGATCTGTGACGAATTGCTGTGTGTCGTGTAGTACATTCGCGTTATATCCGTACTTTAAAATATAATAGTTATTATAAGCTGCTGTTTCGTGTATGTCAAAACTTGACAAAAAAAAAGGTTTCAACATGCCTTTCAGCTATTAAAATGCTTAGTAAGTACTACTGCATGAAAAAAGAACGCAGAAGGGAGTAGTAGAGAGGAGAGTTTTGAGTTTTAAAACTTTAATGGCTGTGTTAAAAACTGATGGTGATGATGATGTGTGGGGAGCAGAGTTATATTCACGAGAAACATGCTCAACTCAAATTAAACTCAATCAAGATTGATAAATCAATTAAATTTTGGTATAATGTTCTCTCTCTCTCTTTTGCTGGCTGACACAAAAAAATAATGCTTTGCCTTTGTAAAACACGCCATCTGAACAGCCCATTACTAAACACACATAATTACTCTAGTGGTGTACGTATCACCAAACGTTTCGTCAAGATGGTGCCACTTTTAACAATCGTGTGTGTGTAGAAATTAAGAATGAACGCTCTTGCTGCAACGAAACCACCAGCCAACCTACTAAAATGCCATGTATCCATAAATCGCATGGAAATTCCCAAGTTGCTCGTACAAAACCAGACAGAAACTTGTGTTGCTACTGCTGCTACTACTACTGCTGCTGCTGCACACATCACCTCCACCACCACCTAACCCACTCTATTGTTACAAATTCGCAAAGTAACTTCCGCTCACGCTACAAAAACAAGCTATTTTATTTCTCGTAGACCTAACGGTCGCTCCTCCACTAATAATAATAACAGCCTACGTCCTTTGTACTGTTACTCCCGGAAAATATATAACATATACATATATTTCCTTACTTTGCGCACACAAACACACGCTTTCGTGCAAAAGACAAGCATATTATATAAATCGTGATATTTCGTGGTGAATGTTTGCAAAAAAAGAACATTCTATTTTAAGTGACCATGGCCGGGTAGCACAGAAAAAGTGCACCAAAGCAGAAAAGGTCTTCTTCTCCTCTCTCTCTCTCTCCTTACCTCTGTG
>JAHZMT010003720.1:0-11678 GCA_027743785.1 Sinhomidia bicolor
AAGGTAAAAATTGATCAAACCGATCCTGTCAGTTTTTATCAGCCAGGAGAGGAATTGTCAGATGAAGACGAAGAGGGTTTACCAGAATCAGATATTCCAAAACCGGAAACCGTGGCTGAAAAACTCAAATATGGACCAAAAAAGTCATTTAAGAGTACCACAAGAAAGAAGCATCATAAACTTGATGTAAAACATGACGAGGAGGACTTGACTTCGGCAGAAGATCCCAGTATCGTACATGATCCCACCAGCGAGTCCAATTTAGAGTTGGAAAAGGCCAAAAAGCAAGTTAAAATAAAAGCAATGGAAAAAATTCAGGAAGGGTATACAAGTGGCGGAGAAACCACAAAAAGTGACGTTGTTCCTCTGAAAGATAGTTCGGGAACAGACAGTAAATCTGTAACAGAGGCTACGGCAGAAGCAGATACGTCAGCGTCTGCAGCAGTACCTACAACAACTGATGGTGAACAAACAGTTGCTACAAAGACTCCACAACCTAAAGATGAGGTCCCAACTGAAAAGGACATTGTAGTCAGGGATGTAAGAAAATCAGATGCAAGTTCAATAAAGAAAGGTCAAAAGGCTGAAGCAAGTTCGAGGAAGAAAAGTCGAATATCTACGCCTCAAGCAGGCAACCTTGAGCCAGCTCCATATGTGCTTGATGCCGGAACTGTGTCTACTAAAGAAGGGTCGGGTTCAGGTACAGATTCAAAGTCAACAGGGTCTGATGGGGGAAAATATGACACGACTAATGATGACATTACAGAGCCAAGTGGAGCAGAAATGGGGCAATTAGAAATGCCAACAGTTATTGCACCTCCTGTTCAGCCTGTTCCTCAGACGGCTGCTACAAAAAGCGGAGGAACAGAAGAAAAACCAACTCAAAAAAGTGATAAGAGTCGTGATAGCAAATCCCTGCAAAAGAGAACTTCCAAATCATCTGTACATTCTCGAGGTTCAGCAAGAAAGAAACTGAAAACGGGCGAGTCGACCGTTGTACAAAAGTTGCTTTCGAAGGTTCAAGCAACAGAGGTTGCTCCTGAACCGAAGCAGCCTGCCTCGGCGATCCAGCTAAAAGCACAGCAGCAACACGAAGGAGCTGCAATAAAAACGACGACTGCTCCAACTAGTGCTTTGAAGGGCATTTTGAGTGAGAGAATAAGACGGAAGCAAATGGCGAAAGAAAAATCTTCAAAACATGACAAAAAAGAAGAAGAACACGCTGCAGCAGAAGCAGACAAAAGTGCAGTCGTAGATGAGTCTCAATCAGCGGTTGAGACAACAACTGCAGATGAAATCGAAAAAACACAAGAGGCCACTGAAGACTTGACAGTGGCAACTGAAGATGAAACTGGAGACGATGACAGTTCGAAGCCCGGTTTTAAAAAGGGACTTAAAGGTTTTGGAGAAATGAAAAAGGCTGCCAAAGTTTTGGCCCTTATGTTTGGAAAAAAGAAGAAAAAGGGCAAAGATGACAAGTCAAGCTCAAAACAAAAAAAGCATAAAATTAAAAAGTTTCAAGGTGGTCAAGCAGGAAAAATGTTGGCGGCAGTGACAGATGCTGCGCCGAAAGTAAAAGCACAAATGACGAGAACAGGTAGGAATCGCCAGGCAAAACTGTTGAAAATTATAGAGGAGGAGAAGGATCCATTAGCGGATGAGCCAAGCAAAGGAAAAGGGAAAAAGAAAGACAAAGCAGGGAAGCGGAAAAAGCAGTCAGCTCAGCAGCTAACCCCGATGAGTACACCCATCAGAGCAAGAAAACGAGAAGGTGACCTTTCAGAAGCAAGCAAAGCGCTAATGATGGAGGCACAAACGATAAAAAATTTGGAGATTTCAGTACTTCGAGACCCAGCCATTTATCTTCAACCAGATAAAGAAGCCAAGCCGTACGATGGTTTGGATGTTGGCGACGTCCTTACCGTTCATCATGGTACAATAATAAAAACTAGTAAAAATGTAGCGAAAATCCTAAGATTAAATAAATATCAACATTATTTTTTTTGTAGCTATTAGGAGAAAGGAATACACAGAACCCGAGTTTTTTGCTCAATTTGAAAAGACGCTTTTGTAACAGGTGGCATGTTCCAAAAGCTCATGCTCTACGACGTGAATTTTCACGCTTTACGGAATTAGTAAGCTATAAAATCTTCTATTTTTCTCTCTTGTCTAGTCAAACTTGATATATTGTATATTTGCTTGCAGATGGAGGATCTCATGAATTTCAACAAACAAAGAGAAGAGGGAAATCAGGTAGAATTGAAAGAGTTCAATTTCGACGATGACTATGAACCCCGTCTAAAGGAAAGGGCGGAAAAATTGAAGAAAATTGCCAATATTCAAATGATTGTGAGGAATAAATTAAGGCGTGCCAAGATAAATGCAATGAAACATCTTGTTTGGGAGCACTTTGAAACAAAGGGAATGACTTTAATGGTAAAATACAGTAAATAACTTGTACTGATGTTATATGCATCATCACTATCTTATGACCATTTACTACTTACGCATGCTATAGGGCTTTAGAAAACGATTAGAAGTAAGCAATTTTCCGTTGCTTCCTGAAAGCGAGTTTTATGACGGTCCTGTAAAGGAAGCGATAAGTTGGAGACGTCTGGAGCAGAGGTTGGAGTTGGAGGAAGCTGATTGCCTTCGTGAGGGAAATGGTCACGCACTGAGAGTGCTGCAGCATGAAATGCAATTTATGCCACCCATGAGGAAGCGTCTTTACATGAAGTTTGTCAGCTAATTTACCAAAACTTATTTAGCTTCTCATTAGAAAATGTTATTATTGGTCTCAGTATCTTGTGTTTGTACTTTTTATAGGAGCATAATGGCAATTGATCCAAACATACGGTTTGATGAGTATGAAGCAAGTGACTCTGACAAATCGGATAACGAGTTCTTCACAAAGGTCTTTGAAGAACTTGGCATTCAAATGCCAGAAGACGGTGCTGACGACGTCAAAGGGGGAAAATCGGATATGGGAGGTGGAAAATCAAAAGTAGCAGTCCTGAGTTCCATTGTAAATACAACTTCGAAAGCTGCCTCCAAATTTTTGCAAAAGAGAAAAGGAGGCCAGGAGAAGGTGGAGACTGTTGCTCCTGTTGAGCAAGCTAAAGACGAAGGTTACGTGGAGAAACTCAAGAAAATGTTGCTTGAGGAGGAAGAAGCAGAACAAACAAAAGGTCAAATGCTACGTCCAATGACCACCCAGTCCTCTGTTGTTGCTTCGCAAAGTTACGGCGTAGAGCATTCGCGCAGAGATTTTATGACAAACATTAAGCCCTCCAAATCATATTTTCATCCAAAAGGTTTATTTGGTCCAACTTCAGTGGCGGCTATTTCAGGAAAAGAAAAACGGGAAGATTTTGAAGTAATTATGGAACCTGCTGAAACTAGAGCGAAAACCCCGTTGGGTGCTGGTAAATTGGCTCCTGAAAATAGTGGTCTAAAGCCTGAAGCAAAGCCCACAAAGTTACGTATGGTAGTACGGCAAAAGAAAAAGATGAAGTTTAAAAGGATGCCAGATGTGGTTTTTGATGAGGAAGAGGATTTAAGTGGTCCGGAGGAGGAAGCTGTCGCCATTGCTGAGCAGAGAAAGTTTGATGCGATGGATGATGAGTTTAAAGAGAGATTTGACACTATAAACAGCACATTTTACGGTAGTAGCATTTCAGAACTGATTGACATGTACCAATACAAACCGGCACAGTACAGATATTCTCAGTTTGATCTGGGAAGTCGGCATGAACTGTGGAGACATCATTACATAATTATGGTAAATGGAAACAAATAGGCAAAATAGTTTATTATAAAAATAATAAATTATACCTTTTGTTGTTGGAGGATTTTCATCGTTCTTATCACCTAATTTATTTCAGTCGGAAATTTATCAGCTGAAAAAGTTTTTCAACCGTCAGTTTGAACTACTAAGAAATTCTAAAGGCTATAGTCTCCGTAAGATGTCAGACAGAAACGAAAGAATTAGAGAGATTTATTATTATTTGAAAGTTGACCTGGACATTCTTGATGAGAAATGGCGACTTCTGGAAGATCCCTCGCAAATATTCGCTGTGACAAAGGAAGAGGTACTCAAATTGGCTTGCTTTTTCATTATGAATTTTAATATACTAAATTTTGAAATGAATTTTATCAATTTTTAGATTCCAGTTGAAAAATACTTGACTGCAGAGCAAAGGAGATTAGAAGAACTGCGTCGTTTGGAAGATTTGGCGAGAAGGCGAACCCGAATGGCTGAATTTCGCAAGAAAGCTCTTCATGCAATGATGGATAACCGACTGGAGGTGAAACGCGAGGAAATTCTGGTCAATGACATTCCGAAACCTTCTTTTATGCTAGAAAAGGATCCACTGGAGTTTAGTTTGGAAGAATATCTGCAATCGCTTCAATATGCTGAAGCTGTTGAAGCACTTGAAAAGGCCAGAATTGAGTTAATTAAAGAGCTGGAGGAGGAACTCGGACGATTATACCGAGCAAATGCTGTAATAATAAAATGTTAAAATATTCCAAAATAAATTCTTTACTTTGCTCACCATTTTCACGATTCATTTTAGATGGACATCAACACAATTGATTTGAGAGTCCATGAGATATCTATAATGAAATTTCAATTTAGTCAAAATTTTCAAATGGAAGAAACTCGAATTCTTCGGGCAATCAGGCAGTTAAGAATGATGGAGGAGTTGGATAAGGAAGAAAAGAAGATTGGGTATGTAAATTATGAATGCATAATTACTTTTATATATGCGATTAATAATACAATCGTTATATTTTTTGTCAACTGTACAGGAAACTTGTTGTTGATCTCAAATCATCCATGAAAGGTTCTCAAAACATGGTAGCTCAATTGGAGAATAAAAAGATTGCATGTGAGGAAGACATTACAAAAGTTGCTGAGGCAGAAAAGGACTTGGAACGCAATTTGAGACGAGACTTGGGCGACGTTGGACAGTATTTTGAATTTTTCTATAAGAACTATAAGTAAGATGTCGTGAAATAATTTTTCTAACATTATGGTGGTATGTCTATTGTGTTTACTGTGTAAATGTTTTCAAAAAAATATTTTTTACACAGGAAAAAGCCAAAGTTAAGTTTAAAAGGTTTGAATAAGCTTGATGTCTACGAAACAATGGTAAAAGCCCTGCGATCAGACAACATTCGAATTTTTGCCAAAGAAAATGGGGAAATTGGTAGAGTTGTTGTGATGTCCATTTACGACTTGGAAGACCCAATGATGATGCCAAAAGATTGCCCGCGCTCCTACTGGGACAAGTTTAACAAAGTTCGCAGAGAGCGGCTTGTATGCGAATATCAAACAAAAGCACTCATGTCGGAAATTGACCGCATTACCGATGCGATCAATGAGTGTAGCCGAAAGGAGGCGGAAGGAACGGCAGCAATCGCCGCCATCTTGGGTGTCATTTCCCACAAAAATGATTTGAAATCCTACTTTGTTGCTAATGTTGAGTTTCAGATGGTTCTGGGGAAAGGGCAATGTGAGATTGACTGTTGGACTTTTAATGAACATATCAATGCCACGATCATTTTAATTGAGAACGTGGAAAAGTTGAATAACAAAATATTTGTAAGCTTGTAATAGAGAAAATAGCTACAGAATACAAAAAAAAACATTTTCCAACTCTTTTTTCTTGTTTATTGATGAGTAGGACGCCTCTGAAAGAATGATAAAAGAGATGACGAAAACAGCCAGTGTGCATCGGGACATTAAAGAAATTGAATGGAGATTCCTTGTCGTGGAAATGGCTACAAAGGACCTGAAAAAAGTTCGACATGATGTTGGTTGTTTCAAGGTTAGCTACATACATGGCTACTTGTATATGCGTAGTGCGTAGCATGCTTTTCTTATCGTAAGCATCCTTGAAATGCATACAATTATACTTTTCCATTATAGCCAACCAAAAAACTTTTGGAAGTTCTCCGTAAAAATGTTAATTTGGATACCATGTACGTTGATAGAATTGCTCTGGTGGACTACTTGAAAACGACGTATATCAAGGTAAAAAATATAGTTTTCATTTAAGTTTATGTACTTTTATGACGACGATGATCATGTAAAACTATCTGTAATCTGAACAGTACCAGAAAATTTATTTGCGGACAAAGAGAAGGCTTCTTAGATTTTATCAACGGCAAACTCAGCATCGACACGAGACAAACGAGCACTATCGAGGAAACATTTTTGAGCAAACTGAAAATCTCGTCAGCAGCCAAGTCAGCAAAATTTCACCCGATTTCAATGCGCACAAAATGGATGAAATGTCTGAAAAACGGTAAGCAAATTGGTTGTACTTTCAGATGAAGCAAGCTACATACGTGATACTATTGTGCATCACGTCAAGATAATTTCTTTTCCATCAATTTTTCAGCACCGTGCAACTTATGCTTCGTGGCTACCTCAATCGCAAAGTTGTAAAGCTTTGTAACGAAGTGGAGAGACTGGAGGAGGAATTGGAAAAGCAATATCAGCGCACATATCCTGTGCTCTAAATGAAAATGAACATCCCACACTACTAAATAATATATTATAATAGTAGAAATCAATTATTTTATATAATTTCATTCATTGTACATAAACTTTAGACCTAAGAATTTTTACACCCACGCTGTAATAAAATAATTTCATATTTATACGTGTCCACTCAATCAGCATTGAAGGTTTTCTTTGCTTTATGTAATGTAATAATGTAGTAGCATAATAATAATTTGTAATTTGTGGTATGTATTTTCACCTATCATTTTTCATCAAACTTAATGACCGTACAAGAGAAAACGAAAAATGGAATTTATTTTTTGAAATATAAAAAAATGTGCCTACTATCAGCTATGCAAAACATTATTTTTGAAGCTTATAAATGCAATCTCATACACTGATGGCTGGCCATGTGTGGCTATGTGAAATGTCCAGAGAGTGAGAGAGAGAGAGAATCTGCGGGGTAGGTAATAGTAGGTAACTGAACTTGATAAATATATCAAGAGTTTAATACTCTCTAGGCACCTAGCTTGCCTCACTGCGTGCGTTATCATCACCCACTCATCGTCAGCATCAACAAGTCACTCTTTTGCATGGTTGGGAGATTTTTTTGAAAAAAAATGTTGTGTCAAAAATCATCCCATATAATACATACCTACATGATGTATCCACACACTCCCGCACATTTATTACATCCGATTGGGAAATGTGATAAGAGTATTTTTTAAACCAAATTAGAAATGCATCAAAGCATTTCATCTCGTATAAAAGAAGAGAATACAAAACTAAGAAAGAGCTGGAAATCCCACTATGTACTTAAACAAAGGAAAAAGCAAACTCATTTTCAGTACGAAACTGACCTCGCTTTCTCTCAAAGTATAATATTTTTGTTCTGCATTTTCTGTTTTCAGCAAGAAAATTTTTATAAAAAGTGCGAAAAAATGTTTCTGAAAACTAGTGTGATAGCGTTTTGGATAATATTACTTGGTATATTTTTCGTTTGCAACTGTCATGAACTTGGCGATCAACTGCAAGCTAATCGGAGGGGTTTTACTGGCGCTGGAATGAGTATGGAGGAATTCTATCCGATCCACGGTGCTGAGGAAGCATTCCATGATCATAATCCGCAAGACGAGTTTTATTATCATCAACAAGGGCAGCGGCAGCACGGCGAGTTTCACCCAGAACCACATTATCGAAATGTACAACCTCATCAATATCCCTCCATGCCAGCTCTTTATCAGCCAATGCCAATTAGGCAACCTCGACCGAATCTTGATACTATTCCAAATCAAGGTTATGGGGGAGGCGGAGGCTATCGAGCTTATTTTGCTAGTGAACCATACTTTGAACATCAAGTACAAGATCATGAACCATACTTTGAACATCAAATGCAAGCTCAACATGAACCATACTTTCATCCTCAAGTAAGAGCAGGCGCCTTTGAAAACCCGTTGACGACCGTGATTGATCCCATGAAGAAAAAAATGAGTGATTCTTTCAAAGAAATGGGCGACAGTATGGGGAAGCAAGCTGAAGATGCCAAAAAGCAAATGACGGACTCTATACAAAAGCCAGCAGAAGACCTTGGAAAACAAATGAGTGACGCACAAAAGCAGTTTGGCGAGCGTATGGACACCATGGGGGAGAAAATCAAAGAAGCTAGAGGTGGCCTTCCAACTCTTACGACCAGTACTGATCCTGAGAAACCATCGGACGATACGGCTACCCCAAAAGGTGAAGAAATGTCAGACGCTGAAAAAGGTTTGAAGGATGGTGCTGCTGATCCAACGAAGAAGATGCAAGATAGTGGAAGTAACCTGAAAAGGGGCTTTCCAGCGTCAGGGTCACTTATCATGAGTAGTATCAAAGATGAGACTACAGAGTCGCATGAAGATGAAGTGGACTTTCCCAGAGCAGGGGCAATGCATAGGGGCTCACCAGATTTTGTTAATATTCGTTACCAGCAACGGCGACCCGGAAATTTTGATTATTACTATGATGGCGGCTACTAATGAGTAACAATGAGATTAGGGTAATAATGATGTTAGTCAAGTAATTTACAAGATTTTGCATTTACTCCCTTTGAAAATGTTCATACTGTTGGTTGTACATAGTTAGGTTAAATAATTTTTGTGTTAAATATTAAGTTTTGAATTTTTAATGTTTGGTATTTCATCCAGCGAATTAAAAATATTTATTATGATCGCAAACCATATGTACACTGTGTAAATAATGTACTTATTTCATTTTAATATAATCAAATTTATCTCTTCTCATCAGTCCCAGAGATGTACGTTAGGAGGGTGGATCAGTGCCAAACACCAACCAAGTGAAACCAAGTGTAAAATTTCATATACAGTTGTGGTTTCTTAAAAGAAGTGAATGTTATTTGCCGTCTGATGCTACATGAATCCAACATATTATGAATTTTAATTGGTTAATGTTGAAAGATGAATACCAAAAACAACATGTAGGTGCATAGTTTGGACTTTGGAGGTATAAGATACTGTTTCGTCCATGTCGTTTCACTAGATATCTACCAAGGAGAGGTATTCCCCATGGACCGGTTGCCATCAAGGTCATAGTACAAAAGCAACAAAAAAGAATATGTACATGGGCACTAAAATAAAATTATTTGGTCGTGTAGCTGAAATTGTAGATTTTCCAGACGCAAAATAAAATTAGGTATATATTATATACATGTTACTCTGCTCGAGTGACTTTAAGAAACTTGCCTTTCAACTACATTACTATCAAAATAACTCACTAAAATCTTTTACAGTATTATCGTCAGCCAAACTTTCAAAAGTAATTTGACAATTTAAGTACTGCTCATCTTGTTCAAAGTAATAACGATAATAAAATCTAGATTTTGGCAAACTAAACTAACTATTTTATAGGATTTTTGAAATCCAACCTGATACAATATAACGATTTAAATGAATGAACAAAATAAAGCAAACAAGCTAAAAATAAAGTTCCTTGCAGCTTGAATTGCTGAGTTGAATGAAATTCTTAGGATCAGAAACCTCATAAAACCTTGATCTTTCAAATTAAAACTGACAAAGAAGAAACTAACTGTTTTTGAATTGAAATTGGTTGAAATCTCGAGGACAAAGCGTTGATGCACTCTGTGCCGATAGGCTACTTAGATTACTGCACTAACTAAAGTAAAAAAAAGCAAATAAATTCACAACACTGCTTTAATAAGCAAGCAAAAACTTGAACTGATAGTTTGGTTGGCTCTACCTAACATACCTAATCAAATTAATGCCACCAGATTCCCACACTTTATAATGCATAGTATCTATCTATACTAATCATACTTTGGTGTAACAATGATGATTCATTCATGATGGAACTAGCTGGAACTAACTGGAACTACCTATGTGTACGTATCACAAATTAAAACAGTAATGACTGTGTAAACTTTTTATAAAAGCTAATGTGTACGTAAATAATACAATGCAAAATAAAATTAAATAATTCCCTGTTGATCATGAGTGTGCTAGAAATATGGATTGCGTAATAATTTGAGTCTGCATATCAGGAAGTCAAAAGTTGCCGTTATTTTCCAGAGAAAAGTCATTAAACCAGCGGTGCCAACGTTAACCTCTGGTTTGTTTGCATGTAGTATTTTGTAAAATGTTTAAATTACCTTATTGTAGGTATAACATGTGTTTACGGAAATGTTACTACTGGTTTAAATTTTGTGATGCAACGACACATGGAGAGCATACTACCGTGTACGAACGAGAGAACGTTAAAAAACTTGATCTGGAGTAAAGTTTGTATACGCTGCGCTGGTAGTTTAGTAGGCAGCCACTGATGCGAAGGATTTCTTTGTCTAGCATTATGTACCTGCCTGCATAACAGTAAATTGGCAATATAGTCTCCCATTATATTACTACTAATACTTGACCAAACTAGCATCATCATCACTACCCGGAAGATTAACGGGTTTACTAATTATATAATATCTTTTTCACAATGTATTAGTTAATAGCTTTTAAGCTTCACAAAAAATGGCTGCAAAATTTTAACATGATGATATTGTAATGGTTATAACGGGGAAGAAACCAGAAGTAGCATTTCAGAGTTTTCTTGACTGTCATAAGGACTATCCATAAGATAATATCAAGTTCATGAAACACATTTCTGTAAATTTAAAGTACTGCGTGCTCTAAATTGATTTCAAATTGAAGGCTATTGAGTTTCGATTTATTTGATTTAACAATGGGGGATATGTCTCGAATACGTGTGCTCACACTATTTAGTTTTCTATTGTCTTCGGCAATCCGGGCAAATTAACGATAGTAAACATGGACGGTATTTAAAAAAATAATTATAAATATTTAGAGTATATGTTGACATAATTTTTAATTTAATAATTGAGGAATATTTTCTAGGGATGTTGTCACAAATGTGGCGCGTGCCTTGTGCTGGTACGACTTTCTTCACAAGACTAAAACGGACGTAAACCAGTTTCTTCGTTGTGATAATCAAGTGCAGAAAATCAAAAGTGGCTACGAAGGAGTGCCCGACGTAAGGAATTTTGTTTTTTTAAATCAGCCAATTTCTATCTATCTGTATTAATTAATTAATTATTTAGATGGTATTTGGAGGAGCAGTTTCCAACACACTTCCTCAGTGGTTTCCCAACTATATGAGAGAATGTGATGAGTATTTGAAGGTATCTAATTAATTATTGAACTCAATTTAACTTGCGTAACAGACTGAAATTAAAGTTCATATATTGCTTTTGTTTGTAGTCCCCAAAACGGTCTTTTAAAGGAGGAGTTGGCAAGACCAACTACGGCTTTGTGATTGGAGAACGATTTATGGATCCGTACCCTTTCCAAGCATTTGCTCATTGTCTTGTCGCAGAGCTTGACAAAAGCAACGGAGCACTTGCTATGCTAGCTTTAGTATGTACAAAGGTCCCCCGCAGGAATCTCGTCTAAGAGGTGAGAGATACTGGAGGGAAACCATGTTCCGTCGTGAGAATGAATTCCGTGCTCGTCACAACGTTAGTGGATTTGAATTGGATACTTTGGTAAAATAATATTGACCATTACAAAAAACTCTAGCCAAGTACAAATGCATTAATTTTTTTTTACAAATTATATCATAATAATATATTTAGCTTACCGAGGATGCT
>JAHZMT010003721.1:0-11749 GCA_027743785.1 Sinhomidia bicolor
TCTGTCTATACTTTTGTAACAAATACTTACTACCTATCTAATTACACATTTCAGTTAGTAAATGTTGTTAAGAATTGCTTGGAAATAATATCTTTTGCACTAAACCTGTTTTCTTAATAATCCCATGTTACCAGAGAAATAACTATCGTTTTGGAAATTAGTAAGCCAAACTGATAATTTGTTTAGCTGTACAGTAACAATACTACAGAGTAGCTTTTTAAAGAAACCAAAGTTATATATACGTCAGCAAAATAGGTAATAGTTTATAAATATAGGGTAATTTTAGGATTTAAATGAAAATGCTACTAATGTTGTTTAAATTGATAAGATGTTAATGTCATATTTTAAGTGAATTTAAAAAAATAATACAGTATTTACAGGGTATCTTTTCTACTTATATTCAAATAAAACTTTATATTTAAACAGAAACTTAAAGTAAACTTGTACTTACTGGTGGTGGCAATTTGTGAAATATTTTGGGGTTTGCAAACATGCAAAGAAATACCTACTCACAGAATTATTTTTAGCCATTTTGTGAGTAGTTGACAAATATAAATTTTGATTTTATTTACAAGCAAAAATATTTGATTTTTTTGAAAATAAACTAGACAAATTTCTTGCAATTTTATAAAGAACCTCCTATCCATCTATTACTAATGTATAGCATACATACGTGCAAAATACTTCGACTTTGCTGTGTAGTTGCAAAAATAACTGCAGCGGGTCCGTTTGCATTTAATGACAAAACACAAAAATTGTCATATCTTCCTCAAGTTGCTTTTAAAGTTAAGCTCAACTTTTGTCTAGGTGTGGTTTGGTATATACTAGCAACAGTTATCGTTGTAAAGCGCTGGTTTTATAATGGCGCAGACAGTTTTCACCTTAGTTTGTCTTGGTGGTTTGCGCTGAATGTGTACATTGTAGTATGGTCTTTGCCAGCATTTTTTCCACGAGAATTGTTGAATAATATTAATGCGCTAACTGACTTTCTAAATTGGTTACAAGGTAGGCAATAATAAACACATGTGATATTTATATAATTTCGATGTTGATTTTTTAATTATAGGCAACACTTTATTTATTTTATTTCCAGCCAACTATATGACAGACTTTAATCCAAACAAATGTGGATTAATACTAATCAAAGATGTAGGACAATATTTTCTTGGCATTTGTGTCGTCGGCGTGCATGTACTTTGTGCTGCTTACCTTGTATATGATCCTTCTGGAGTTATATTCGTTGGAGGACTAGTGCCGCAAAAATATTTTAATACATTTCCTGTTTCCTTAGCTATTGTTTTATTTCATGCTTATTTATATGCTCCTATTTGTGCAAGCATTTTATTTGTTACAGAAACAACCATAAACAATATTTTCTACATTTATTTCATCATTTTCAAAGAGTTAAGAGTTGAAGCCACGTTTCATCTAGCCAATTATCGATTCCGCAAGGATGCTAACATTAGAAAAGTATTTCGATTTCTGCAAGTATTTCAGCAAACCCTTTTGTCCACATGCAATATTGGTCTGTACTTGATGGTTGCCAATGCATTTTTTGTATTTGCTGGTATTTACACTACATTTGTGTTACTGCGGTTTTGGGCAGTTTTAAAATTTCTGACTAAAGGGCCCATGGTAGTTGGCGATTTTATAATGTTGGGGTATTGGACTTTTTTACTGGAACTTGGGTGTCTGTTCTATGTAGATGGTAGCAAAACGTTAAATAGCTGGAAAAGACATAACTGGGGAACAAGTGCTCAGAATCGAATAATGAAAAAATTTATAAAGTCTTGCAAACCGATTGTATTTCGTTATGGAAAGGAGTTTGTCATTGGGAAGGTGAGTGTTTTGAATTTTTGCCGGACAGTTACTCGAGGAACTTTCAGAACTCTTTTAACAATTGAATAGTCTTGAATCTTGAATATGAATTCAAAAATTCGCTTTACTGGTTGTAGGTCAATATTGTTGGGAAGAATCAGATAAATTGTAATTAGTTGATATTTCATTTTAATTTTAAATATTGTACACTATAAATGAGTGATACATGGAAAACAAAAACGATTGTACATGGATTTAATTTAGTTTTGCAGTAATATAGCATAATATTCAAATATTCTGCTGGTATAGTCGAAATCAATATTTTCGTCCTAAATTGCAACGCAGTGAACAAATTACAAAAAATGAAGTAATTTAAAACTATATTTTAACATTGCGCCGTTAATAAATGATAAACCATGTATTGCATTTACAAAATCAAATACTGTTTACACAAGTCACAAAAGTTAATTGCTGCATTGCCTCCGATTTTCCCAAGTAATTTAAAAAGAATATGGTCATGCACATAGCTTATTTTTCCCTGTTAAGCGATTCAATGTTAAACAAAATCAAGATGTAATGATATACGGCAATCGATTTAGCATTGAAAAACAAATCGTGTTGTACTTGATCAATCACTGCATGCAATTCCTATGTAACAGCAGTGCAGTATGCAAAAAAGTAATTATGATTTTTGTAACTTTTCCATTTTGCTTTGTGCGCAAACTTTCTCTTCAGTCCTGGGTTACTGGTACTAGCACAACGACATATGTACATTTTGGATTGATAAAGAACATAATTGTGGTAATGGTTGATTTCCTGCTACAAGTTCAACGTAAAATACTGTGTGATAACTGCCCTTATTGATTCAAATGCCTGTAATTTGATATGGGACACCTCAGTCTACAGAATGTCTGTAGACCAAAAATTTCAACTTTGTATAAATTTTAAAGTATTAAAGCAGGCAGCTAGGCAGCATATTTTCAATTAGTTGGAGAAATTCTTGCATTATACTTAAGTTATACTGCATACATTATTTGAGTAAAGCTACTCTTTTGACTCTCGGGTGGTGTTGCAATAAGTAATCCAGACAATCCAAGTGTAGTGTGTTCGAAGTAAAACTCCGTAACGATCATATAGTACTTTTTATCTTTGTAAGTCAAAACTGTACACTGTATTTGATAACTTCATATAAATTGTATTATAAATAAATATACGCTTGCTGCATTTTAATAGAAGTAGAATAACATTTTAAATAATATGTAAGGGTTTTCGCTATTTTTTCCACTAAAAATATCACATTTGTCATAACTGCTGTTGTTCTACCAACAATATACAAAATCTGATGTAGTTGTCGAAGAATTTTAGCCATTTATTCCATTTAATTTTATCGTAAATTTTATAAAATTACTTAACTTGGCATTTTGACTTGATATAACTTAATTTTAGATAAATATTAGAACTATCAACAGTTTCTACTTGAGCTTTCAACTTGCAAGTTTTGTAAAGAGTCTGTTATTTAATCTTATCTATTGGCCTTGGTTGAGAATGAAATTTGCAGTTCTGCAGTTGATGACTAGACTAGGTAACACATGAAAATTCTTTCTTTTTCTATTCTTTTTCTTTTAAAATAGATTTTCTTTACAAAGCAAAGGAGCATTTTTAGAAGCTTATCCGCACACGTGTTTACAACAGAGGCTAAATTGGAAGTTGTTTAACAAAATAAACTTGCTGTTTGGATAAGGTAAATATAGTTCTAGACATATATGCATAGAACGTAATTATAATTATTTGATAGCAATTCATTATAAAAATAAGTACATAGTCACATGGGTGTTTTGACTTTAAAAGTGCTATTAAGATGTACGAAGGCTGTTTACTTAAAAATATCATGTTTTCACTTGGCGATATCTACTTAAGTAGTTCTCCGCATGTAATAACCAGCATGTCTTTCGAATCACCGTTTCATGATTTTTCCACATATCATTAATTGGTTCTCCAATTTCCTCATTCGAACACTCAAGTACGATTAGCACTCATGAACAAGAATTTTGTATAAAAAATGTTTCTATTTGGTTAAAGTTATATTAGTATAATGGAGCTTCTGACTCTGACTGACTTATNCAAGAATTTTGTATAAAAAATGTTTCTATTTGGTTAAAGTTATATTAGTATAATGGAGCTTCTGACTCTGACTGACTTATTGGGAGCAGTTCACTAGTTGGTGTTTTAATTTTTTAAACGACTTTATTCTGATTAGAAAAAAATGTAGACTTGACGTAGCATTAATGGTCCATGTTGTGTATCACAGAAAAATTACTATACGTGAGATAGCAAGTACGGTTGGTACTTGTGTTGGTTAAACAGAAAATGTCACATGAGAATTTTAAAGAAATATGTTGTCCTAGAAAGTCATTTGGGTTCGTTTTTTAATACCTAGATTTAAAAAGATCATTTCCAAAGTACCTAGCATCTATCTGGCAGCCTGTAGTTTAAGATAATAAAACTTAACGCAATTTTATGGCTTCCTTAAAAGTACGCTTATTTTACACTAGAACATTCAATTTTCTTGAGCGTATGCGGAAAATAATGCACAATCCTTACCAGTTATTATGCTTTATTTGAAATCGTTATCATTTTGTACCATGTTGAAATGAAACATAAAATTTTGAAGTATACAACCGTCGTATTTTCAATTGAAATTAGCACGATTTTATTTCATATTATTATTCTAAATATTATGATTTTAGAAGGTTTTCTAAAGGTGAAAGTAAGAAATTCTAAAGACACTTTGTCAAAATTGAATTTTCAACAGGACGCATTACTGCTTACTAAATGTTTTTTATGGTCAAACATGCTGTCACACGATATCATCAAACACTTTGGCATTCGGGTGAAATTGATGGCATACGCCGGCCTCACAGTTTACGGCTGGGACAACAAGAACTGCAAATTAACACCGCGTCCAAATAACTATCTTTACTGGAATTGGTCTGAAATAGAAACATCATTCGAGATAATTTTGCTATATATTCTTATACAGTTGTAGACAAATGCAATATTTGTATACTTTTTTGTTTCCTTCAATTTTACAGGATTGTATGTCTTTGTGGAGGATTCTACCTCTGCATTCTTTACGTTATTCAAATTTTCATTAAATTGAAAAATGCAGACGAAGAGTTACTTAGTCCGTCATCATTTGCAACTCTTGTACTGACCTGGGGTGAGCTGATTTTAATTGGAGCTATTTGTCTCCTTGCTACCAGAATTTACAAAAAACAGAACGAGATCATGTATGCAATAAACGAAATGTTTACGTACCACAATCAGGTGAAATAATGTTATATTATAGTTGCCGAAAGGGCAACTCACAATATTACAATATAAAAAAACAAATACTTTTAAACCGAATAAAATATTTATTCTGGTAGATAACAAAGTGGCTGGATGACCGGGAAATACGATTGGATGAACGTCACAAAAGACGTATTTCCTATGGTGAACGTATCGTCTACTTTGCGGCCTATTTCTCCTACATTTTCCCTTTCATCATGTTTCTCATTCTGTTTCATCCCATGGAGCCAATTCACAATATCATGCAAGAGTGGTTGGAATTCGAGTTGACTTTCAAAGCCCTCAAGTGGAGCTACATACTATTACTGCCACCTCTCTTGATGTCCGTGCATGCTGCCGCAAATACCATTTTCGTTTTTGCAGTACTGGTTACTTGTTACTACATAACTGCCACGGCAGCCCTGGAAGATTTGACACCAGTCAGAGTAATTCAAAAGAAAGAGGGCCAACAATGTACGTTCCAAACCGAGTTCAATGGGGAACTGAACGATACAGAAATCATCATTAGGTACAGATGCCAACAACTATTCAACGTAATTGTCAATGACATTCTCGCCTCTTGGAAACTCTCCGTCCATCATGTAGGTTGCCTTGCTACCTGCGTCGTTATGATTTACTTTGCTATAAATTTCCAAAACGTGCTCGAGGAAACTGGACTGGTTGGGTATCTCGTTGTGGGAGGATGCATCGTGGCTCCACTTGTTGTTCAGTATTATGAGACGCTAATGCTCGGAACACTTGTCGACATTTCCGAGACATTCAAGAACAAAGCGAACAAGTTGGTGAGAGGACGAACCCTGATGAAAGCATTCTCAAGAAGTTGCGTTACATTCTATGTTGAAGAAGGTTATCCCTATTTCCATATTACCAAAACCACCTTTCTTGATTTTAGTGATCAGGCTATCGACAAAACCATCACGCTTCTGCTTTGGTAAAAAATGGTTGTCATTTACTAACTTATAGCTAGATTTTCATACGGAAATATGAGAAAATTGAAAAACAAAACTTTAGAATATAACGTTACATAGGTATACAATATTTATATCTGTTATGTAATTATAATGATTATAATTATTAATCGAAATTTAATATGCGTAAGTACTCCCGTTCGGTCCATCCGTGCATAAGTTAAAGTTAATGATTGACATAATTGTTTAGCCAATTAAAGTTTTTAAAAAATAATATTCAAATCATACACATACTTTTCACTAATCAATCACCAATTTTGTTGTGTGAGGTTTGAAGTGACTTTGCTCATGATGTTCATCCATTATATTTTGCTTCTCACTATATTATGTAGATTCCTAGTCTGCAATGGAAATTAAAAATTTCTAATTTCAGCGAAGAATAGAGTTAGGTGGTGCTGCTTATTCGGAATCATGAGCAATTTAAACAAACTCTTGTTCCATTTACAATTATTTGTCCCAGTGACATTACATTTTGCTTTACATGGCATCGTAAACTGTAAAAACTGTTCATAACATGTGTTTCTCAAATACTCCACGCAAAAGTCAAAATATAATATTGTTATCTCTGGTAACTATTCTGTACTCGAAGGATACCTAGCATATTGTTGTAAGGTTGTAACGTAAAATTAACGTGGATTATTTTTTGCTACTTTGACTTGCAGTATTTCTACCGTTGCTTTTATGTTACAACAATTCAACTCTTCATGTATTGAATCTTAACTGAAAATAACAAAATGTTTTCAATTTATACAAGAGTAAATGCAAGTATGGATGTCAAAAACTTTTTTACTTTCACTTGTTGATAATATTGCGAATTTAAGTTTAATCGATTCGACACTGCAGTTTAAAAACTGTACCAAGCATTAATTGAAAACTAAGAAATTCTGTAACGTTAGGTAGTTTAGCTGTTCAAGTTAACCAAAATTGATGTATTGAACTGCTACCATGTTAACAACGCTGGATAGCTTCGCTGGAATTTTCAATTTTTATTTAACAAACTTTAAATTAAAAAGCTTTGAAAAATCAAAATCAGAGGTTATTCTGTAAAATATTTGAAATGTATTATGTAAAATTTTGTAAAACGCAACTCATATATTATTGTGTAGATACATTACTAACCCTTCTTTCAAAAAATTTGAAAGGAATATTACGCAATATTATTCTAACTTTCGTTTAATACTTTTTTAAGAATAGTATTGAGAATTCGTTGTTTTTTACTTTATTTAAACTAAACTAAACTATCAGCATAATTCGAGATTGTATAAAAAATATTCTCATTCTTTTATTCTAGTTATTTAAATGACAGCATTCAGCTACTTAAATCTTTTCAAACTTACGTATTAAAATTATAAAAAAATGATGTACACTCCAAAAAATAAAATATTCATTTTAAAATTTATGCTTTGCCTGTAAAGGTATGCGAATGGATTTTCGAAAAAATGTTTTTGAATTAAATAATACGGAGTATGTGAATACATACCATTTTTTACACGAATTAAACTTTAGCTATGACAACTACCTGTAAATTTACATTTACGTAATCACACATCTCAGCTAAAAAATATCCAAGTTACGTAAACCAAAAAAAACTACAAAGTTAACAGGAAAACCATTATTGTATGTTTGCATTATCAAAGTCACCTTCATCAAGGAACTTTAATCCTTAAAGGAGAAAATTTAGAATTGAACTTTCCAGATCTTTTCATCTGAACATAAAAATCACAAAAAGTTTAATCTTATTATCAACTCTACTTAAGATGTTGTCAAATGCTATCATCAAGAACTTTGGCATTCGAATAAAGCTAATGGAATACGCCGGCTTAACAGTGTACGGATGGGATAAACGCAAATCCGAATTAACTCCGCATCCCAGCAACTATCTCTACTGGAATTGGTATGACGCTATATTATATTTGATATATATCTTAGATTTCTAATTTCAAGCTCAAACGTAAAACGCGAGCTTACTCTCCAAAATGTTTACAGGGTTGTCTGCCTTGCTGGTGGATTCTACCTCTGCCTTATATACGCCATTCAGATTTACATCAAATTGAAAAACGCAGATGAAGAACTTGTCAGCACGATATCCTTTGCAACTCTTGTACTCACTTGGGGCGAGCTGATTTTGATTACGATTATTAACATGCTTGCTGTACAAATTTACAGTAAACAGGATGAGATCATGTATGTAATGAACGAAATGTTTACATATCACAGTCAGGTAATAAATTAAAATAATTACAAAATAAACTTAATTTTTTATATTCTAACCCATAATGCAAAGTACGTGTGATTTACCAAAATATACAAAAGAGTTTAAATGAAAAAAACAAATTCTAGATCAAAAGATGGTTGGAAGAACGAGAAGTACGGTTGGATGAACGTCACAAAAGACGGATTGCATATGTTGAACTTATCGTCTATTTTTCAGCTTACTTTTCCTACTTTTTCCCTTGCATCATGTTCTTCATTCTATTTCACCCCATTGAGCCAATTCACAATATCATGCAGGAATGGTTGGAATTTGATGTGACCTTTAAGACTCTCAAGTGGAGCTACATACTATTACTGCCACCTCTATTCATGGCCATGCATGCAGCTGCAAATACCATTTTCGTTTATGCAGTAATGGTCTCTTGCTATTATATCATTGCAACTTCAGCTCTAGAAGACTTGACACCAGTCAGAGTAACTCGACGGGAAGGAATTCGACACTGCACATTTGAAACAGAGTTCTACGGAGTACTGGACGACAAAGAAATCATAATGCGGTACAGATGCCAACAACTGTTCAACGTTCTTGTCAATGACATTCTTGCATCATGGAGGGTATCACTACATCATGTAGCCTGTCTTGCTACCTGCGCCATAATGATTTACTTTGCTATAAATTTCCAAAACGTGCTTGAGGAAACTGGAATGGTTGGATATGTAGTTGTGGGAGGAAGTATCTTGGCTCCACTTATCATTCAATATTACGAGGCGTTAATGCTCGGAGCACTTGTCGACATTTCCGAGACATTCAAGGACACATCGAACAAGTTGGTGAGAGGACGATCCCTGATGAAAGCATTCTCAAGAAGCTGCGTTACATTCTATGTTGAGGAAGCATATCCCTATTTCCATATTTACAAAAACACTTTTCTAGAGTTTAGTGGTCAGGTTGTCGACTACACAATCACGCTTTTACTTTGGTAAAAAAAAGGTTGTCATTTACTAACTTTTGACTAGCTATTCATACGGAAATATAAGAAAATCGAAAAACAAAACTTTAGTTTAGAACATAACTTTACATAGGTATACATATTTATATCTAGAAACTTAAGGTCGGCATTCTATTTGTTTTAATGGTTGTTACTCGATGCTACATGTGGATTATTGTTACTCTTTTTCTCTTACTGTTACTTACATGTGTTTAATACTTATGATAGAATGATGCTTAAACTTCTAAATACAATGCTATTTAGGAACTGCTTGTATTAAATATCGAATAAGTGAAGTATAAAAGTAATAACTTGAACATTGCAGTTATGGTGTTTAGTCAGAAAATAAATGTATTTTTTTGAATGTTTGAAGACGCCAAGTTACAAAATAATAGTTTATAATAATATAACTATATAAGTAACAGTTTAATTAAACCTTTGCGTTAAATGTTCTTTAAGTAACACATAGATAATTAGCAAGGACATAAATAGATATCGATATTGACTTTATTCACTGATAAATAAACAAAAATCAGTACGCGTACATTAGTATCAGAAAAAGCTGTTTTCCAACTACAACGCGTCAAACAACAAATCATTCCACTTAATAAAAAAATTAACTTAACAATCCGAATCGTAGACTATAATTTTAAAAAACAAAAATCAAAAATACAAATATATATCTGATCTAAACTTTAAAATATACTCATTAATAACATCTGTAATGCTAAAGCCAGGCAAATCTTCAATTACAATAGACCTGTCTGCTAAAAGCATATTCCATTCATTTATCAAATTCCATTTTACCGATTTTTGAATTGCATTGTTGAATGAGAATCAACTTTCATAGTTGGTCTATACTCTGTTGCACAATTTGAAAGGGTAAATCAGTGTTTGAATAATTTAGCATTACGAAATTTAAATACAAACTTAACTAACATGGTTTTTCTGCGCTCTAATATATGTAGTTTGTAAATTAAGTTTAATACACAACTCAGTAATTTTAAGCTTTACAGCTTTGTGGTACTTGGACGAAGTATAATATGTTGATAAAACCTACTTATTTTGTCTTGCAATTTGCTCAAGTCTGTAATTGATTCTTGTCTGTCTGCAAGGAGAAACACGTTTTGAGAACGTTTTCAGGCATCATTCGTCTAAGACTATACATACGACTTAAAGCTGCCGTCATCTTATTTTCTACATGCTTAAAATGGGGTTTAAAAGTTAAGCAATTGTCTAGATAATTCCAAGATATAAATTTGCACACCCTTTCAATTTCATTATTATTAATATACAATTTCGGTGGCGTATCGTTGCATTGTTCACTGGATGAACGATTATTCTGCTTATGAAAATACATAAGCTTTTTTTTGGAGACGTTAATGGTCAAACAGTTTTCGTTATGCCAATCTGATAGACCATTTAAACATTGTTGCATTTTCTCAGCACCAACTACCAAATCACTACAGTCCACGTATACAACTAAATCGTCGCAATATAGAAGATGCAGTAGATTTATTGCCTCACTGATATTATTTATAAATAGAGAAAACCAAAGGGGTCCGAGACAGCTGCCAGGACAAGTACCATTGTCAAGGTTAAGGATGTTCTGATACTCTGTTACCATTGATGATCCTTACTATTACTTTTATTAGGTAAGGTGGTAGTAGAAATTCCACCATCAACTTTAAAATTAACAAAGACCTATTAACTGAATCGAATGCTTTCCTAAAATCAATAAACACAGCTAAGCATTTACCACCACCTTTATCAAGACAAGTGTAAATGTCTTGGGTACATATAGACACAGCAGTTTCACAAGATCAACCAGTTCTGAAGTCATGCTGTCTGTCATTAAGTTTTCTCTAACAATGAGATAAAACTCTATTGTAGAGAAAACGTTCAAATTTTTTTGTCAAACATGGCAAATTAAATATGGCTCTGTAATTGCAAGCTTGCGTTAATCTACCCTTACCCTTATAAAGAGGGAAACAATCAACAGTCATTAGATACTAGGTTCGGCTATTCCACTGGAACCTTCACAGGCAGGACGTTACGTAATGCGTTGATCGGAATAACAAGTAAATCGAAGGGTTTTTCCGGACTGCTATTATTAATAATTGTAGAGTGTTGAAATATTTATAAAGGCAGCAATATTCTCATCACTCGAATTTGACATCATTTCCAAAGGCAAAAATTATTTTTCCCCAGTAAAAGTAACTGTTTGCACCAGAAAAAAAATCCGCTTTAGCAGGTCTGCAAATAAAATCATTTTTCGGTGATACTCGTGACATTTATAATTATAAAACGATTTTTAATTCCATGTAACTAAAATCTTACAGTACAATACAAAACGATACAGTACAAAAAGTATGTATTCTGGTGCGTAGTCTTCAATATCAAAAGAAA
>JAHZMT010003722.1:0-13524 GCA_027743785.1 Sinhomidia bicolor
AACCGCGCACACTGGACACACACACACACAAATTACCCAATTAAATGAAAAAAAATTACTTTCGTTGACAAACCTAATCGACTAATTAAACTTGACAAAAAAAATGTCTGTTCATCAGCCGGAAACTGTCACGAACACGTGTGTACGGGACCGTGAACCCAAAAATACTTACCCCCGAGCGTCGTAGAAGAAGTAGTTTTGCAGTGCGTCTCGCGCTGAAAGTAGTCGTAGTCGTAGTCCTCAACAAAGTCTAGTTTCGAGTAGCTCGACGAGATCGTGCCTGATTGCATGTAGTAGCTTGACATCTCGCAGTTGCTTACCTGCGCAATTTCCTTATTTTTTATTATCTTTTTTTAAACAACTCAATTAATTATTTTTTTTGGAGAGAGTTCACTCACCGGGTAGGAGTACCCGCTGCTGGGCATGTACCTGTACGATATGCTCCTGCAGTTAAACGATCTCTCGTGGATACACGCCTCTTGGCATTCCTGAAGTGAGTTTACGCTTATCGCCCGCAGCGTGTGCGTTTTCACCAGGCGCTTTCCGCTCATCAGCCGGTAGAAACAGTCTGGTGACAACATATTCACTTTCAAGCAAACTTAGCATTCAATACTTTATTTTTTTTTATATCAACTAACCAATCGGGACGCCGTTCTGCTGCTGCGCGGAGAAATGGTCATGGTGGTGGTGGTGAAAGCCGCCGCTTCCGATCTGGTTGTTAATCGGGTAGCTGCTCTCGTACAGCGCGTCCCGCTTGAAGCACGGCTCGTTCGAGTTTGGGTTCTCTATGTACACGTCGTAGATTGGGTTTCTGTCCAGGTCCTCGATCGTGATCGTTGGGGCGCCAGCCGTTGCCGTTCCGTTCTGGTCTGGCGACTCGGTCGTTATGCTGCGGCCGTCTCTTGAGTTAAAGTTGAAGAACCGGGTTGATGACGGCACCGAAGAAAACAGATTTCGCGAGTCTGGCGTCGGGGACTTTACTCTCTGCGACGATGATCTCATTCGCGAGTTTATTGCCAGCTCGCAGATCGTTGGCGACTTTTCGGTTGACGTACCGTTCTTTGTCGCCTTCGCTTGTCTACACGGGAAAAAAATATTTATTGGTTTTTTTGCACGTTACGAAATTTGCGTCATGATTCATTATTAAAAATATGCTTTAAAATCTCTTGTTAATGATTGCTATCGCAACTACGTTAATGTACACGTATAATTTTGTGTGTGTTTAGCTTCGCCTTTTAACTTGTTTTAGGCGTTGCGTAGAAACACGCCGCTCTGCTAATGATCGTAATTACTAGAGTCATGTAGCGCGCTGTACTCAGGTGGGGAAAGAATGCTATTTTTTCACGTCTTTTCTCTTTTTTGTGTGCTCTAACTGTCAATTAACACGTAACTCTGCCAATTAAATATTTTGTAAATTGCTGTTTTGTAATTGAGACGTTTTGAAAGGGGGCTTGAGTTTGCCAATTTTTTTGCTGGGAAGTTCAAAAATGTTGTTTGGAAATTTAACGCGTTTATTGCATATTCCATAGCAACATGCGTTCGTGTACTTAAAATGTGTACAAAGTAATACGTTGGCATGTACGTCTTGGAAAAAATTCTGAGCTTAATATTTCAAAGTTTACATGCAAAACTCGAACTGCAAATTTTTCAAAAAATCAAGTGACTTGGAAACAGTGAGTGAATGCATTTGCAAGAAAGTCGGGGGGAAAATTGAAAATACTTTGAACTAGTGCTATTCTACTGACAATCATTCATTTAGAAACTAAAATGTGTAGATTTGAAAGGGTGCTTGAATTTGACAATTTTTTTGGTGGGAAGTTTAAAAATATTTTTTCGAAATTTGACGTGTGTATGAATATTGCGAATTCCATGGCAACATGCGTTCCTGTTACTTAAATTGTTTACGTATAGGTAGGCAAGTAGGCACATGAGAAAAAATTCTGATTCGACATTAAAATGTTTATATGCAAAATTTAAAGAAAAAAATGACTTTGTAACATTCAAATACATTTGCAAGAAAGTCGGTGTAAAGTATAAAATACCAAAACTTTAAACTAGTGCTACTGACAATTAATTAGAGAGTAAATATTCCTGAATTAAAGGTTGAAACTGAGTATTTTTGACATGACAACATTTTCAAAACAAATTTCATTAAAAAATAACTAAAATCCCTGCAACTATTCAGTTAAAAGTTCGCTGCCTCCATTTAATTTCTATTCGTAACTATAGTAACCATTTAAAAGTAACAAAGCAATTCAACTCCAAATTTACTCCATTGTACGAAATTGTTTGTTCTAAAACTTTTTACTGCAATCTAAATACATGACAACGAAAAAAAAAAGATTCGAAAAAAAAACTTATCAGAATTATCTTTATTTGTGCATATAAGTTCATGTGTTACAAGGTCTGGTTTAAAAACCTCGAACCAAAGAGCATTTTTTTTTCAACAAAATCCTTGGTTCCAGCACAAGAAAGAAAACGAAAAAAATTACATCTCTCGACAAAAACGCATGAAAATACGCAGCAAATTTACAGAACAAATGGAATTGCTTGCAAAATCCGAATAAATTTGCAGAACAAAAATTTCATGTGTAGTCAACCCCCTATAACAACCCCCCATCGACAAACACAAAAAACACAACGACGCTGAACAAAGAAGGATTAAAAATTCGCTTACCCGAAAGCAAAGGCAGCGCATCCAACAGTGCTGGCGCACTCCTGTTTGCAAATCTCCAAGGAGACAGAGTGAAGTATTTTCTGAGGCCTGCCACTGGCTAGCCTGTACCCGTGAACCCACTTGACAAAACAGTCTGACCCTTCATCCTCGACCCCACTCGTCACTGCAACACAACAGCACAAGCACACGACCGCCAGAAAAGGCGAAAGTTCAAAAGCACGACGTATGATCCCCATAGCGACTACACATACATGTTTACGTGCAAAACCAAAAGAATAACAACACAATAGTCAACGAACACAAAAACGAAAAAAAAAGAGTTCAAAAAAGAGTTTTGAAAAAAAAAGTTGGCCACACACGCCCCGTGTGTGAGTGTTGTGTGCTCTGGTGGTAACCTGGCCGTCGACTGAGGCGAGAGTGTGCAGGCTCGTCTCATCATCGCAACATTTTTTGGCATCATCGCGCAACCCAACCGTGACGGTTCTGTAGCAGAAAAATGGACATGGATTGCTTGTCCATTGTTGTTATACGTCGAAAGGGGGAAAAAACAGGAAATCCAATCCGGTCCCACGTTTTTTTATTATTATTTCATTTTCGAATAAATATAAAATAAAACCTCATCACCACCACCACCACCACCACCGTCATCATCGTGTTTATAATCATAATAATATTTGACTAGAAACAATTTCATATTCTGAATTATGATGAAGCGAGTCAAGGTTAATAATATATTGAAGCATCATGATGAAGAAGCGACGCGGGTGACCTGAATAAAAATTATTCGTACATATATGCGTTTCGTCGGTGGTCGCTCCTCTTTTGACGCTGGGTTCAGTTACAAGCACCTCTGCTGCACAACAAAACGTTAAGTGGAGATGGGAAAGATAGCAGATTTTGAACTTGGTCTAGTTTTCACTACACCAGCGCCATAATATAAATATTTTTTATGACAATAGCGCAGTGAAAAAAAACGCCAATCAAACGCATTATGTCACGATGTTCGAAACTGATGAAACCAAAAATTCCCCGACATCCGAGCATCATGAACGGCACGCCCATTTTAAGAGAATAAAAAAAATCCTTAACCTTCAGGTTGAAGAAACGCTTGTGTGCTCACGGAGCCGTGGAGAAGAATGATGAGATGGATTCATAAAGTGTACGCCATTTACTCTACACAATTGCCGGAAATGAACTTACGCTCTCGTACGATTATCATAGCAACACGCGATGCATCATGAGCAGCGTTGTCATGTCGCTTCTTCTTCAACGTCTTCAAGTTTTGAAAAACTTTTTTGGACAAATTTCTGTTTGTTTGTGCGTCTCTGCTCGTTGGCATGCCAACAACGTTTAAGAATGATTTGAACGCTACTTTGTTGTGGGCTTATCGGTGTTACGAAACCTACGTAAAAGCGAGTTTGAATTTTATGTCGGCATTATCAATCACGTATTAAATTACAGGTAAAAAATACAATGTACCGCTACGTTACTAAATCAACATGAGCATTACATAGCCACCCACCCAGAGAAAGAGAGAGAGAGACACCCAACTACCCCGTAATAAAAGCCAAACAAAAAAGAGAATAATCGCACGTTAAAGAATTTCCTTTTTTTACCGAGAATCACCACCGACTCAATTACATAATCGTAACAATTAAAGTAGTTTCATAGAATTTTTTTTCTGCAACGTTCCAAAAAAGCTGATTAACAGACGAAAAAAATACTGGTTTTATAGTTTTATTGTGTGTCTCTGATTGCACGATTGTTTTTTATATGCAGCCATAAAAACATACCTGCATACCTCAACAACAACAACTTGTGTGCTCCTCAAAACTACTCATCAAAAAAATTTTTCATCTCTTCTTCTCTACCCGTGTAATTTACTGGGTTGCACGTAAAAACACATTTTGCGGATTTTTTTTTCTTAGCGAGTAGTGGTTGTTGAGAATATTTTGTGCGCAGAAATAAAGTTAGTGACCTTTTTGAAATTCTGTATTTTTTTCAAAGACCCGAGAAAACGCTGATCATTACATGCTTTTCACGGTGACGTGGTTTCAAGAACGAAAATTATGCGGATTTGTGTACAGGTTCTGCGCTTGGTGGTCAAGTACATACGTAGAGGTAATTTACCGTTTTGCTACTGCACTTTTTTTACGTGTGAAGTAGTCATGGTTATGATTCTATGAACAATTTCGCGATGAATAAAAATTGATGAGTTTGAGAGATGCTTTTTTTCTCGGGTAGCCCCGGGAAATATACACGCTGTTGCAAATAATCGTTTGTTGCCATGGAAAAACAATTGATTTAAACTCATAATAATTCATTCAAAAAAGAGTTTCGTGTGAAACCCCACAAACACCAATAAATATATGCACCCAAAACGCAAACCCGATCGAACGAACAAAAAAAAGCACATGACAACCACATTTTTCCTCGCGTGACACAGCGTCAAAACTATTCTGTGATCACTGCCGCCGCACGACTCTCTCCCGACACTTCCGGTTTTCACCGTGTTATTTGACGTGAGCACGGTTGATCGCGTACGAAAACGAAAATGCGCTACGTCGACTGGGTCTGCGATACAAAGGGCAGATAGGCGCTAAATGGATTGTTGTGTTGTTGGCGTGTGTTCCACATAAAAGACTGTTTAGTTGAGTGACCTCAATCACAAATGATGGGTTACACTCGGCTGGAGTCTATATTTATTCATTCATTTTAGTCCAGATTTTACAATATTTAAATATTTACAATATTTTGGGTTAAGTATTTCACGATAGCCATTCATTTTTTGAAAATATATTTGCAGAATAATTGACAATAAAATTTATGAAAGCCGTTATCATCAGCAAACACACGGTGCAGCTGCAACGAATTGTTCCAGGAATGTTTAGTTACTAAATTGCAGACGTAAACGCCGTGTAAAAAAACCTGAATGAAAACCCATTCAGTTGCGAACCACGCCACCCCCATCTACGTGCGTGTAAAGTATTCGAATCCCAATCGAACGTGTTCCAACCACCAATCACACCCGCAAGATGGCGTTCGCGAAACATCAAAAAACAAAACCCCCAAAAATATAAAATATTTCAAAAAAGAACCTCATAAGTAAGAATAATCTCAAATACGATTAATCAGACGAGCTCATCTTCAAATATGCACACAACATATCTGATTAACCCACACGAAGCCACCCTCTGGCTGTAACAAGAGCCAACCTCATTCGCAACGAAAAAAGCACATCTGCAAAAAGAGCAGACAAAGACGATAGAGAAGCAGGAGAGCAGACTCGTAGGCTGTGTGTACTTGAATCCCGAACGAACACGACCACGTACACAAGTGATCATAATTGCAACAATCCAAATGCTCACCTGTGTACGAAAAGCGGAGAGAGAGCAGCAGCGTTGTTGTAGCGAACCACCTTGCATATCAACCCTGATACAGAAAAAACAGACATGATCATCCCCTATTCACGTATTCGTTTAGAGGTCTTCAACAGCAGCAGCAGCAGCGATACAACGAAAGAAAACGGTAAGCAAGCCCAATGTACAGAGAGCGACGACAAAGCGTGAACGTGAACGTACGCTGATGGATGATCAAAAACTATAAATTTTTATTTCAGCGACAAGAGAGCAGAGCAGCAGGAGGAGCAGCAGCAACGTCAAATGACTATAATAACCTCATCATCTCGGCAGTCTCTCAGTTTGGTTTTTAGCGTAGTGGCTGTAACAGCAAGGACGATTTCTTAATAATTATAATTGTTTTTTTTGGGGGATTTTTTTTCCTTTTTTTTCTGTTTTTTTATTATTATTACGTGTGATGTGGAGTGCCGTGCTTGTCAGTATTTTATAACTAAATGTATTTCGGAAAGTATTACTATGCGCTCAACCCCTCATCCTCTTTTCTAGAAAATCCGTTTTCGGTTTAAGGTAATGTTCCTCAATTTATCCTACTTTTCAATTTTTTCAGATTGTTTCCATGGTTACGGTACACAAGATAACTTATCTCTGTTTGTACACACACACACACACAGAACAGAGCAGCAGCAGACCTAACAACAGATAGATAACGCTGGCTACTGCTGCTGCTGTTGTTAAAGCTGATGCATAAAAAATTTTCCATCCAACTTCATTACACCCAAAAAAACACAAAAATAGAAAGGAAAAAATTTGTATCATTTATCATATTTTTTTCAAAATCTGTAATTTGCGTCCGAACGCCCTGTAATTTGTACTAACGTACGCGTTAATTTGCGTAAAATCCCGTTCAAACTTTCCAAAAAGCCTGCTAACAAGCGTCGCCCTAAATTCCCCATTTAGCACCACCAATCCAAGAAAAACGCTTAAAATCCGCTTGAAAGAAAACGAGTATAAACAGTTACGTTCATGCGTGTACACGTATTAAAAACGAGTTGTTGTTGTTGTGGTGACTCAACACACACACACGCATAATTTATGTATTACGTAAAAAAAAGTGCTCAAGCAAGAACACAATTTTCCTTTTCCTTTTTTTCGCAATCCTGCAGTGCAGCATCTTCTTTTTGGTAGTAGTTTATCATTATAGCGCATATCGTTACTATGGAGATTACGTAGAAAGAATTTCAATACGCAACACTGAAGCTGCTTTCAAAAAACAATGTCATCATCATCATCGACGCTCCTCGTCGTCCCCATTCACTTTTTTTTTGCAGCAGCACAGCGCTGTCGCGTGTAAATAAATTTAAGTAAAAATTAGCAAGAAAAGTGGAAAAAGAGGTGTAATAAATAAACGAGAACGCGGAAATCACAATTGTATGCAAAATTTGTTCTATAAAAAATGAAAAATGACATGTGTGTGTGACAGGTCCAGAGCGAAGATGTGACGAAGAATAAAAAGAATCGTAAAAAAGCGAAAAAAAGAAGATGCCAGCACAATCGTCTTCGCAGTCGGTGCGGCTCCTCCCGTGCGTCTCGCCAACGCAGTTCAGACGCTTCCGCAGAACGATATATTTTAAGCTGCTGATCCTCGTCCCGCTGGCGTGGATAAGTTTCCTGGTGATAGTTCAAGTGTTCGGAAGCGGAAAGCGGGGGAGCTCGCAGGAGCTGGAGCTGACGCACAATAGTAATAATAATAAGTTACCCCACGCGGAGCCTCAGCGAGCGAACCAAGTTGTGGAACCTAGTGTTAGTTCTAGTGTAGTGAATAGTTATGCAGGGGCTGGCGACGCTGCTGCTGGACCACCAGACAGCATGCCTCTCGGGGTGCTCGCACCGCCCAGCGAACTCAAACCTGGCGAAATGGGCAAACCGTACAAACTGCCAAAGAACCTGACTGAGGAACAGAAAAAAATCGTTGGCGACGGATGGAAGAAAAATGCTTTCAATCAGGTCAACTTTCTATTTTACTCTATTTCATAAAAAAATTATATCCAAAATTGTCATAAAATTTTTAACATGCATGTTTGCTCGACAGTTCGTATCAGACTTGATCAGCGTACGAAGAAGTCTTCCAGACCCAAGAGATGAATGGTAAGCATAGCAATAAATAATGTCCACAAACACACGTCACCACCACCACTGACACCTGAGCAAATCCCATATTTTGTGCATTTTAATCGCGAGCGCACGCAAACAGATAAACCGATCACGTCTGTCTGTTTGCTGAGCTGAGCACGCTGCCACGTCGCAAGCACAGATATATACTAATGAGTCATTAGGAAAGCGTAATTAAGAAGCACGCGAGATAATGAAATAATTTGTACAGGTGTAAGTCGGAGAGCTCGTCGGGCATGCTGGACACGTCAAGCCTGCCGCAAACGTCGGTGATAATATGTTTCCACAACGAGGCGTGGTCCGTTCTCCTCCGCTCAGTCCACTCCGTCCTCGACAGGTCACCGCCCCATCTGCTCAGGGAAATCATTCTAGTCGACGACTTCTCAGACATGGGTACGTTCACCACTAAATGCCATGACAACTTGATGAGTATATTACGTTCACCACTAAATGCCATGACAACTTGATGAGTATATTATGTTCACCAATAAATGCCATGACAACTTGATGAGTAAAAGTAATGTAACGATTGTGTGCATGCAGAGCACGTGAAGGCACAGCTGGAAACGTACATGTCAAACTACCCGAAAGTCAGGATAGTCCGCGCCAAGAAGCGCGAGGGGCTCATCAGAGCCAGACTGATGGGGGCTGCCGTCGCTCACGGGCCTGTGCTCACGTTCCTCGACTCACACATCGAGGCCACCACTGGTTTGTTCTTACGTTATGCATTTCCCGTTGACAAGCTAACGAGCGTAATTATGACAATTGGTTCGTGTTTTCTGTTTGGAAAGGCTGGCTGGAGCCGTTGCTGGACAGGATAGCGCGTGACAGCACAACGGTCGTGTGTCCCGTCATCGACGTGATTGACGACGACACGCTCGAGTACCACTACTCAGACTCCAAGGCAACCAGCGTCGGGGGATTTGACTGGAATTTGCAGGTAATAACTAATTAACTAATTAACTTAATTGGGCTGATTTTAATGGGATTAAAAAATTGATGGCAGTTCACGTGGCACGCGATCCCAGAGCGAGAGCGCACCCGCCACAAGAACAGCGCCGAGCCGGTCCAGTCACCCACCATGGCCGGTGGTCTCTTCTCAATCGACAAGGACTTTTTCGAGAAACTCGGCACGTATGACTCCGGATTCGACATTTGGGGTGAGTACGCTCAAATTCGCTGTTTATGCTTTAAACACAACTTTTGAAATTAAAAATGCTGAAATGTGGGCAGGCGGCGAGAACCTGGAGCTGAGTTTCAAAACGTGGATGTGCGGAGGAACGCTGGAGATAGTCCCTTGCTCACACGTCGGCCACATCTTCCGCAAGCGCAGTCCTTACAAGTGGAGGACCGGCGTGAACGTGCTCAGGAGAAACAGCGTCCGGCTCGCGAAAGTGTGGATGGACGAGTACGCAGAGTACTACTACCAGCGGATAGGACACGACTTGGTAAAAGCGAAAATAATTAATAAAATTATTCCGAATGCCATAACAACACGAGAATAATTAATTACGCGAATAACACGACGTTATAAACAGGGTGACTTTGGAGACGTAAGCGGGAGGACGTCGCTCCGCTCGGCGCTGAACTGCAAGTCGTTCAAGTGGTTCCTCACGAACGTGTACCCCGAGCTGTTCATTCCCGGCGAGGCACTCGCTCACGGGGAGATACGCAACCTTGGCAACGGGGGAACCATTTGCCTGGACAGTCCCGCCACCAAAAAACAAATCAACAAACCCGTCGGGCTGTACCCTTGTCACGGGCAGGGCGGCAATCAGGTAATAAAACACATAAACAACGGATGTAACGGACAACGTAGTTAACGCAATGGTTTGTTATTTCAGTACTGGAGCTATAGTAAAACGGGTGAGATTCGCAGAGATGAGATGTGTGTGGATTACGCGGGAACGGACGTCATGATCTATCCCTGCCACGGGTCTATGGGCAACCAGCACTGGGTGTACGATCACCAGGTAAAACACCTTTCTATTCTATTCCTATTTCGTTAGGCTTCATGACGACAAGGCAAATAATAAAAAAATGTCAAATTGTTTAGTCTGGTCTGATCCGACACGGCCCGTCGCACAAATGCCTGACGCTGGTGACCCGTGAGAAGATCGCGATGGAGCACTGCGACGACTCGAGGGAGACGCAACGCTGGAGATTCCAAAACTTCAACAGCACAGCGGCGTCAGCGGTGCTGCCGAAGGAGTAAACGAGAAAGAATAAAAAAAACCAACGTGCCAACAAATCGTAACCATCACCATTGAAACAGAACGATTTTTATTTAAAAAATATAATGTAATGTTGAGAGAGAGAGATAAAATGAAACCTGTGATGTGCACATATCAAACAAAAGAAATTTTAAAAAATAAAAAAAAAGTTAATTGCTATCCTCATTATCTTTAACGACGGGACTGTTATCCGAGTTATTGTTGTTAGTCCGTTCTTTACTGACGATGGTCAAGCTACTTTTCCCCTTGTTGCTCCCCCTGGACAGCGTGGCGATTTCCTTCTGCATGCTCTTCAGCTTATTGTTCAACTGCTCGATCTTGTTCTCGTGCTCGCGCTGCTGGTTCTTCAGCTTGTTCCTCAGCTCGTTCTCCGTCGTGAAGTTGTTCGCCTTCAGCTCCGTCAGCTGCTTGTCTTTCTCCAGCAGCTGCTTGTCCTTCTGAGCTAGCTGGCGTTGCAGCGACGCTATCTGCTCTCGCAGCTGCGTTAGCGCCACCACGTGGTCCGACGACGACGACGCGTCTGGGTGCAGGATGCTGGACAGGTCGTTCGAGTTGTTGTTCGGCTTCTTCGGCGGAGGCGGCTCGTTGTTCGGCGAGTAGTTGTTCGAGAAACTATCCGTTTGGTTCTGCTGGCTGGACGAGGTCGAGTTCGTCGACGAGGAGACCTGCTGCGGCGGGGGCAGCTTCGTCACGTCCGGGCGGATCGGACGCTTGCTGTGGTGGTGCGACTGGGAGTAGTGCGATGATTGAGCGTGGCTGTGCGACGAAGGCTGCGTCGACGACGTCGAGTTCTGCTGCGACTGATGCTGCTGCGCAGAGTTCTGGTTCGACGACGAACACGACGTTGAGCTGGACGACCGTCTACGCGAATTCAGGGTTCTTCATTCTCTCAATTAATTTAATCACGTTTACTTAAATATTGCAATATAGTGACCACTCACTTGTGCTGGTTTTTGCTGCTGCTACTGTTGGACGAGACGTTCCCGTTATTGCTTAACCTCGAGTGGGAGTGCCTGGACGAGGACGACGAAGACGTGGTTTCGTTTCCCGACCCTCCTTTTGTCTTTGCCACCGCTCGCTTGTACAGACAACGTGCACAACCAGCACAGCAGTTTCCCGTCAACCTGTCACGTTCAAAATTAAAATTAAAATTCGAACACGCAACTCCAAGCAAGCGAGTTAGTAAAAAATTGCACGACAAAACGAGATTGCATTGTAACTGCAGAGTTGCAAAGTCAAACAACACAAAACACGACCCATTACACCAAAATAGTTTGAAAAAATAGTTTAAACCAACGTACTTTACACAACTGCTGTCCTGAAGAAAGCTCCTCGAACGGATGTCTGCTGTAGCATCTGGAACAGGCGAAGAGGACCTGACCTCCTCCGCCACCGGACGAGCTCCCCACCTGATTGGGGGCCTGCTGCTGCTGAGACGCTGTTGTTGACATTTTATCCCGTTGAAATTAAATAAAAAGTGTTGAGAATAAATGTGATATCACAAGTCAGTCTTTTTTTTAAAACAACCTATTATCTCATCTCTTAACACCTACTTCTTAACTAACTTTAACTTAATCTGTCGTTAAATTGAAACGCAACAATGTTTTATTGTTTAGGATTCTCAGGTTTTTGGATGGGATCTTTGGATGGTCTCCGTGTGTACTTTTATGGGAGTATTGATATTGTTGTGCTGCTGATGCGGTCTACCTCTCAGGAGTACTGTACATTTGCGTGCGCGGGGGATTCAAGCACACTCTCTTCTCGGGGCAATGCGGCACATTTGTGTGAGTGCTTGCTACTCGTTGTTGTTGTGGTTACTTGTGCGTGGAGGAGCTAGGTGGGAGGTGCTTGGATGCTGGATGGAAAATATGCAAACTTATTTGCATGATTTTTTGCACGATTTTTTGCACGATTTTGCGTATATTTAAATTGGTTCCCTTGGCAACGATGATGCTTTACTCACGTATGCATATGCGTAGTGCAGTTGACAGATTTTGAGAACCTCCATTAATACTACAGATGCAATGGTTTTAAAAAAATTAACTGTTCCCAGAAAGCAACTTAAACCTGTTTCCAAAGAAACTACATTCCAACTAGCAAATTCACTCAATTCGCATTTCCTCGTTAGTTTAAAAAAACGCAAACGCAAAAGGAATTAAAAAATCCAAACGACTTGAAAATCTCACGTTACCCCAAGAATTCCTGACATAATTATTGATTAATTGACCCAGATCAAGGATGAAACACATGTTAAAAATGTAGTTCATCAGATAAAAACCATTTTTCCCCGCATGAACGAACATGTAAACAAATGAGTGCAAATTAATCAAAACGTTTAAAAAAGAAGTTTCTCCAGAGTCTAAGCAACGTGACTTTCCATTAATAAAAAAACTCGAAACCACAGCAACAAGTTACTTCCCTAACAAATTAACGCAGAAAAACTTTCATAAAATCGACCACGGTCGAGTAGCCACTTTCCTCATCGTTAATTTTTAAAACATTTTTTTTTTCAAAAGCGTTTAAATGGAGGAAAAAAAAGAAGACCATCGCGTATACATGCACAAGATGATGTTTTAAGATGTGTGTAGAGAGAGTGAAAACGTTGAATCAAGGGGGAGAGTTCACTTGTGATGTTTTTTTCATCATCGCGCTACTGCTACTACTTTACACGTTCATCAAAACACACACACGCACAAAAAAAATTGAACAAAAATCTCCGTTCCGCTCGAGTACTGAAAATATCGAAAGCGAAAATTCGAGTGCGTGCATATAAAAGGAAAACGTAGCGTTGCTCCACCTGCTCATTACTAAACTAAACTCTGTCGGGATTTTAACTAACGTGAGTGTACGGTTAAAAGGTTAATCATCTCAGGTCAACGAGCAAAGTTTAAAAAAAAATATTTTTCTGATTTCTCTGTAACAGGTTCAACCACAAAAACCTCATCAACGATGCAAAAGTACTACATCCTAGCAACGCTAGTTTCCCTAGCAACGGCGCAGTATTTCTACCCAATGCCAGAGCCAGACTCGCCAGAATCTGGAGAGTACATTGAGCTGATCCGAGTGCCAAGAGCACTGAACCGCC
>JAHZMT010003723.1:0-18595 GCA_027743785.1 Sinhomidia bicolor
TTTTTTGAAGGAAACGTTCAAGTTTTTCCTCCTTAAAAAGAAGCATTTCAGAGTGTTTGCATAATCAGAAGCAGAGCTTCCATAAATCACTTTGTAAATGATGTTGTATGTGGTACGTATATAAGCATGTAACCAATGACTTTATATAGTAGTAAAATAATAAATTTTAAGCATTCCTAAACATTCTCCATATATCATCTTATTGATTGGAAAAAAATTATCTTGACCAATCGCATAATATGACACACACCCAAAATTCCATATTTTTATGCACAATTGATATCCATCTATAATTATTTAGTGGCACAAGTCGTCATCATCATCATCCTCCTCTTTATTTTTTAAAAGATTTTTTTTATCGCTGTACACATCAATTACTAACCAACACCAAATAAGTTATTGGTTATTGGTAACAAAAGTACTAGTAGCAATACATAATAAATTGTAATTTGAAAATTAAAAATTTACTTTTCTCATCATTCTTTGTTACCTGGCATTTCTTATGTTTGGCAAAGAAAAAGGCTTCCTTATGATGAATTCTTGTTACCAAACCATACTGCACCATCAAAATAAAAATAATAAGCGACGATTTACGATGCACTCGCTCAATTCCACATATTATGTATATATGAAATGTGTCTACTAGATACTACAGCAGCAGAACCTAAATCTTCCAATCATAGAAAGATTATACTTATCTATCAATTAATGGCAAGATTCAGAACAGTGCAAGTGTGTACCTACTACTTGTTATACTGCACCCTTTCGAACTAAAGTGCATATAATTATTATAAAAGACCATTGACCATTATATCATGGCACGGAAACTACCTTGGTATTATTGGGAGGTGGTAAAGCGATGATGATGATCAAGAAGACTTTGCAAAGCAAACACAATAAAAATGCTGATTAGGAAACAAAGGTTAGAGATAGTTTCATCATCCCATTATTTCTTTTAGCAACACCAAAAAATTGGGCTAAATAATATTTTATACACGTATCACCTACTGTGACTATTATGAGGTAAGAATATATCTACAAAAAAATATTCTGTGTTGCAGTTCTCTGTTTGTCTGTGCATCCATCCGCTAGATTCTCGCATGCTGCAAATTGATATTTTGCTAACATTTAGCTTAAAATCGGTTGTACTGCACAATTTTTTGTCAGTTTTTTTACAAAAATTGACTGTCACAAAATCAAGCAAATTTCTATCCTGTTATCCGCTACTTTTCTACTCTCATAATATGCAAAGTTTAACTCAACGCGTAATTGAGTAGGTTGCGTACAAAAATTCTACGCACTGGCCATTACCACCACAATAAGAGCAATAAGCAAAATCAACAATAATGTACACATTTTTTTACATACACATAGTCATGTTTTTATTTTTGTTTCAACTTGCTTCTGTTCCATCAGTAGCAGCAATGATATCATACACGCCTACCTACCTACCCAAGTGGTAGAAAAATGCTACTTGATGTTGTTGATAGTAAATGGTGGTGATGAATGAGTTTATGAATGTATTTTGTTTTAACCGTGGTAACAGAATACTATTATGCGTTGCACAGCCTAAATTATAAAGTATACAAAAAATGGTGCATTTTGTGTGTTTTTTTGTTGTATATAAAGTATAAATACAAAACAAAAACATTGTGCTGCTGCTGCTGCACCAGTTAAATCAAAAAGTGCAATTCGTTTCATTCAAGTATGTAGTATGTCCGTAAAATGAATTTTTGTGTAAACTGCATTTAAGTGGTCTGGTCTAGTTTTACGCATTCATACAGTGCGTATACGTTATATACACACTCAAGTATACACAAAAAATATTGGCCTGCATTTTTGCATTCTTTTCCAACAAATCAACTAAAAAATGTAAAACGTGGCATGTATGTGTACACACAGTCCATTCCACACTATTATCATTACAATTTTAATATAAATTCCCAGCAAAAGACATCATCGACCAAAAAAAGACGACCAATCCACATGATGAAGTTATTATGGTTTTCGCAATCTTTTTTGTTTACAATGCATAACTGAATTCAATTGAGTTAAAAATGAGATGATATGATACGATTGGCATGTGCACGTACACAGCATTATTATTATATACGAAATACTAATAATAAATATGCAATCGTTCGTACTAATAATGAAACTTGTACGGTTATTATTATTACCGTGAATAATATGTCTTACGGCTTTTTTGAGGCAACTCTGATGGTGGTAAGGTCTGGTCAGTCAGTCAGTCAGTCAGTATGGATATGGATGGAAGAGAGGCTTAGAGTAAGTGTTGAAATGATAATTGATCACACCGTGGTTAATTTGCTATATTTGTTTCTAAGCAACAGATAAATGGATTGAACAAATGTGAAATGTACATTAGGCATCTTGTAGTCTATTTCGTGCTTGTAATTTCATGTGTGTGTAGTGTGTATCTAGATGATACTGCTGATGCCTACTTAATAACATTATAATTTTTTATCAAGTTTTGTATAGAAACAAAAAATGCAAACGTCTTATAAAGAAAATAAAGTACATCTTACTACGACGGTCCAATAATCATCGGGGCAATAGGGTTCACACATAAACAAATAAATAAGAAAATGCTTTGCAATCAATAATAGTAATAATAAACATGTAGGCAATTTTTAAAAAAAGCATCTTGGTGGTGCATGTGATAAGTACAAGTATCATGAAGAGCACACTCATCGTCAATAGCTATACTAAACAATAAATAAATGACATGTGCAACAAGTCAGAAAATACAGGTGTTGTGCGAGTTCGAAATTGATTTTTCTATTCAATTACACATCATCACCTTGCATACTCTGTTATGTGCCTACTTAAGCATTTTATTATTTGAAGGATTGACATTTTAACCAATATTTTATTACTTTTGCGCTGAGATTCGCAGGTCGTTTCGTCGCGGACACCACTACCACCACCACCACCATCACTGCTCACTCACAACAGGAAACTAATTCATAGTTGTTGGTACCATGGCACGACTTAGAACCGTCCTCTGCTTCAATCCAAGTCAAGCCATAAAAAATATCGTGCTGATAGACATTGTAACTGAAAATCGAGAGACATGATACCATATTTCCTTTTGTCACCTCGAAAATCCCATTATCATCACTGCAAAAATGTTTTTTTCATATTTTTATGAAACATATCATTACATTTTGACTATAATGCCATGGTAAAGGCAATGTCAAAAAAATATGCTTACCTACTTTCCTATCATTATGCTGTACCGGAACCACTTTTAAGTAGCATTATTATTATTATGCATCATGCATTCCTCTGGTGGTGGTCGTGGTGTGAATAAACATACACACACAGCAATATAAAAAATTATCATGTAGTATTAATCTTACATTTTCATTTTATTACAAACACATTTGAAGGAGGCACCTGCTGGAGTATTTCAGCGCTATTTTTTCTTTCAATTTTAATTTCCTATTCACACTCGATATACATTATCATTAGCAGTCTGTTTATCACAGTAATTTAGATGGTTTGTTTGCACGGAGAAAGAAGGAGTGTTAGGTGTAGGATGATTGCAGACCAGAAGATGAGAATTCAAGTTCAATTCCACACCATCAATTTACTACAACAATCGTGCATCTATCTACAGGCGTCATCATCACATCATCATTGTCATAATATCATTATGGCTCATTGTTACTGGCTGTGGCTGTTGCTGGTGGTATGACGACGACGATGACGATGATGATGACGATGACAACAACACCTTTTATACACGATATACACGGTACAGTGTAGTAACAACGTTATCTGTATTTCGCAGCGCGCGCGGCATCTCAGCAAAAATGCAGCGAGTATAAACCACACTGCACGTGCTAAAAATGACATTTTACGTTTTGCATTCACATATTTTAGTAGAAGAATATATAATCTATTCATGATGATGACTATGACAACGTGCGACAACGACGACGTACATGTATAGTGTGGGTAATTGTAGAGTAATTGTTGTTATTTTGATATTTTTGCAAGGTTACCACTACAATTACAAAGTCGCTCCACCGAATAAAACCGCACAGCAGATGCAGATGAAGAACACTGTCAAATAAATTTATTTATAAAATGGTGTGTGAGTGTGTGTATCTCCAAATGTATACACGCGGGAGGAGTAACAATGGAAATGCTAAAAAGACTGCAATTATGTCACATGAAAAATCGTTTTTCCGCATGCATATTATTATGACGACAATGATTTTTTTGTCGACAGTTGTGTACCCGAGAGGATTACCAGTGCGAAGGAACAGAGACTGAAAGGAGTCCTCCTAATCCAAGCTCAGGTTGCTGAGGACGAAAGTTAAAACGCGATCTTCTGCTGGTACGGCGCAACCAGCACAATTTTTTAATGACTCATGCAAAATAATTGTACTGATGCCAACAACGAGCAAACCACACACACACACACGCAAATATTTTAATATTTACATTAAATAAATCGACATTCTATTATCACCACATCAATTGCACATTTTTAAAGATTTGATGATCGTGAGTAATGATAAAAAATGGTGAAGAGCATGTTATATTGGATAAATACAAGCTAATTTTCATTTTTATTACCATCTTAAATTTGAAATAAATACAAAGCATTCATAAAAATTACAAATAGGGAATCCTACAACGTTTTTTATTTTGTTTTTAATGATTATTTCACATCTCTTAATCCTGGTTTGATATGATCAGTTGTGTACCTACACATACTATTATATATAGGTAGACATACATATTACCTGTTTGCATTATAGACACAAATGCAATGAATAAAATGTTAGTTAACAATTTACAATCGTCATGTGAGGCCGCCCTCCCAAAATATTCCTAGACACTTTTTGGGCTTTTATGAATACACACAGACATCATCATCAGTTTAATGCTGCATTACATGACATCCATTTATGATGTCATAATAATAGCAAAAGCAAATACAATGTGGAATAATAATATATTATAATTCCTTTCTTGGACAGGGAATCCCTTACCCCACATCCATCGCTCAAAAAAACTGTATAATAATTTATATGACATCATGCTTGTTTTAAACTTCACACATCATCGTCATCATATTTACCATGGCGTAGTAGTAGTAGTAGTAAAGACATGCAAAATGCAAACTAAAACACATGGACTTATCAGATTGCATTGTTTGAAAAATCCGACAAGACAATGCTCTTAATAATGATAATACAAAGAGATCAGCTCTACGATGATCGTAATCATCGTTCTCATCATAATCATCAGCATAACCACATTCAAATTCCCTTATTATCTACCTACCTACCTTGCTACGGATTTCAAAAGAGATCTTTTTTGGCAAACAACAAGGCTTCTATATTACCACCTACCTACTACTACTACTGTTTGAATTGTAAAATTAAATAATGTGGAAGAAGGAGGAGTAATAGTAGTAATAGTAGTAGTAGTGAGTGACCTATGCACCTCAGTGTACTTATTGTCAGACGCACGTAACAAGAATTTGACAAGAAGGAGAGAGAAATAAAAAGCATTATAATGATGGCTCAGTAGTTAGTTGTGTACGTGTAAGTCGTCGCCGTCGTAGAAAGGCAAAATGTAAAAGAAAAAAAAATATGCGTGGCTGGCTAATAATGCGCGCCCGTGTGTGTGTGCCTGTCTTTGTGGCAGGCAGGCATTGAAGTATTGCAATATATATATATATTTTTTTTTTATCTCAATCTTTCGATCCCAGAACCTCTACCTAGTAACCATGAACTATGGTCATTCATTATTTTATACATTTTTTTCTTCTCTCCTTCTTTGCCCTGCTGGTACACAAAGTACAGTAAAAATGAAATATGCGTGCAGCAGCAACCTAAAGGCTAATTGTCGTGTCTAACCTTTACTTTAAATTATATATTATGTAAATATCTCAAGCAGTCATTATTCTTTCCGTAGGAACATGAAAACACGCATATGTGAGGAGTAGTAGTGGTAGTAGCAGTGGTAATAGTAGCTTTTTTGCAAAACGAAACGTAAACTAGTAGAGCGACCAATAATATTAAGATAACAGTACCGAAGTATGTACCAGCAAACAATCAAACAGAAAAAGATAGATGATAAGGAAAATAGACGACAAGAAAGAAGAGAAAAATGTACAATTCTTTTTGGTATACCTATACCTTGGTACAAATACACGCACACCACAACCACGACGCCGACCCTTCCACCACTTATGCTATAATTTTCAGTAGGAAGGAATAAGGAAAAACGACTTTAAAAAATGATCCCAGTATTATCAGCATATATTTTTGCAGTGAACTACCTGCTAGTAAATAATGATCAGTATAACGATAATAATGAAAGGACACATAATGCACACTGCACACACACATAGCTAATCAGAGAGCCGCTATCACGATCACCTTCTTTACAACTGCGAGAACAACCATTATTAAATAAAATAGCACATGATAATAATATTATGCAAATCTACATAAGTGGATTATAAACGACGAAAAGATTATAATACCGCGTATTTAAGTGTTTGACAGGGAGTTTTTGTTTTTTTATCTTGTCGAGAAGAAGAAAAAAGAAACAGTAAGGTAGTAAGTAATAGTAATAGTGGATTGATAGATAGACATGAATAAAAAAGCATAAAAATCAGCTCAATTTCTTTTCAAAGAACAACAATTTGACTTGACTGAAACGGTTAAACGTTTTTGATTCGCTCGTTTTTTTAAAGAAAAAGTCAATGAGATGCCATTGTAAAAAAGAGTATTATTGTTACTGTTATTTGTGGAGGGAAGGAGGCAGCAGGGAGTCTTTATTTATTGACTCAAGAGCAGATGTAGTGAGGGAAATGGAGCAAAATTGGAAGAAAATGTATGTTCGATTTGTGTGCCAAAGGTTTAGTGAATATATAAATATAAATATATATATATATACATATTATATCGTAGAAAATAAAGCGTACGACTGACTAAAATGAATTTGATTTTGTAATCTTGACAGCAAGTCAAAAAAATATTTATTTACTTTTAGAATCTTTTTTCCCAACAATTATCTTGATGACTACTACTACTACTCTGACTCTGACTGGATGCATTTTTCTAAAGAACAGTATGATACGCATATTTCTGTACAAAAGTATTAAGGACAAGGCCCCCGCATTGCATTTTTGCCGTTGTGATTAAGATTATGATATGATATCATTATAAACGTTGTAATAGTAGTAGCTAGCAGCATAACACAGCAGTAGCAATAACAATGAATGATGATAAAAAAACAAGATGTAAAATAGCAGTACTTTGTTGTATTTACTTTTACTATTACTACACAATGCATACATGGTTTACAATTGGAGCAACAAGAAAATGCAGTGCCGCCGTCACCGCTGCTGCAGCATTAAAAATTGTGTATCAGTTCAACTGAAGCAGGAGGAGCAGTAGTAGTAACGGTGGTAATGGAGGTGGTGGGGCACACAAAGACGAGGACTTCTCTATTAACAATTTTCAAAGTCGTCGTTGTCATGTCGTTAAAAATGGCGACCATTGAACAGCGCATAATAATACTATTATGAATGCATAGTTGTGTCGCTATTGTCGTTGTGGTCCCACCTATTTTCCTCGTTGCTCTTTTTCAATATATGTATATATTTTTTTTCTCTTTGGCTAACTGAAAATAAATAAAGTGCGCTGCTGGTGTCGTGCGTGAGTTTGCTGAATTTTTTTTTGAAAACACATACATGCATACCTGCACATAATACACTGTAACTTTATTATGCACATTTGCCATTAATTTTATGTTTTTGATTGTTGATACTACGACAACCGCAGGAATGTATGTATACCTACTTGCATTGGATGTTATGAACTACTACTACTACAACAACAATTGACATGACAAGATAATATGATGATTAAAGCTAAATTTTGTTCTAGTAAAGTTGTGGAAGCAAATAAGTAGTAGCAATAGGAGCAGCGCACTTAAAAGTACTGACTACTTTAATTCGCGGAGCAGTTTTTTCACTAGTACTGTTATATTACTATTAGGTAAAAATTCCTTTCTGATCTGCTACCTCATCTCATCTCTCTTCACTTCTCTCACAATGAAACAACCTTTGAAACTCTCTCGCGTTGATGATGATGACATGAGAGGCATGGCACGGCCGGAGCACACGCCTGTTTAATCCCATTGCCACCTGTTCGTTTTAAATAATGAATTCAACGTTTTCATTTTTTTTCTCTCCTTAGAAGAACGCAAAAGTGTATTTATATATATCATACTAATGATTTATATTACATCGTGGTGCTCAAATGAATCAAAGCAAGGATAAAAAGCATTCTCAAGTCGTTTCATCAGACGTTTTAATTTAATCAACGTCATTTCTCCTTATTTATACAATTTTATTATGTATTACCAAAAAATGTTATGTGTACTCTTTGTACCAATCATCATTATGATCATCACGACGAAACTTAATGGCAAAGTATTTATCAAGCTTATTTATGTTATACTTCTTTCTAAAAAATTAAGTAAACCATCATTATCATCATCATCATCATCGTGCACATTTACATGCTCCTATCACTTTTCGTCCCAAACACACATTTATATTTCATACACTTGTGCACAATTACTGTTTATATTTGTTTACTTAATTGATATTAATATACAAAACATCATTTTGAGGGATGATAAATAACTATTATAATTATGTAAAATGTGTATGCCATTTGCTTATTATTATTTGTCTACTCTTACTTTTTTTCGTATTCTCCCTGGTCACATTCACAGAAAACCATGTTTACCAAAAAACAATGATTGCATGATTAGCTTTCATGTGAAAATCTCTCCAAAAAACGAAGAGCAACAAGAGCAAAGTAAGCAAAGTAGTAGTACAAACGTATGTATGTAGCTAGTTGCATCCTCCTCCTCATCCTCCCCTCCTCCTTTATTTTCTGATATCTTCACTTACCTACCACAGAATTTTTTTTAGCTGTGTGCACTTGTGATTTTTTTTGTTACCAAAAAATACCTCATTTTATGGACTCTTCTGCACTAACAGCAATAATAAACAGTGTAAATAAATAAAAAAAAACTAATAATCATAAAAAAGTCTCTCACAGCTAATAGCTTAAATGCTTTCGGAGAACGTTAAAAAGGCTCTGATGAGGAGCTTGTTCTTCTTTCTTAATAATATTATTGTTACTGTTATTAATAGTACAAGTAAAGTTCAAAACCAGTAAAAAATCATCGTCATTATCAACGTCATCATCATCAATGAACAGTATTTAGCGGCAATAACATTTTTTTAGAACAAACTGTAGCAGCAGCAGCAGCTCAGCAGCATCACAGCAGTAGTGGTAGAAGCATTATATAGCAAACAGTCTATAATTTATTTATTTATAGGTTAGCCCATTTCACAAAAAAAATTGTTGGCTAATCGTTATCTTCTACGATTGCTCTGTATTTATTGCAATTATTAGCAAACTCCTTATTATGCACGCATAATATTTAACATTTAATATGCATTCCATCAGTTTCTCATCGTCGTCGTAATCACAGAGAGTAAATAGAGGAGGGCTTTAAGAGAAGTCTTGATGAAAAGAAAAGAGGAATAATAAATATTGTGATATGACAGGCGAAAAAATGAGGGCTACTCGCAAATTATTAAAGTGCATATAAACTAGTAGGTTTTATGAGTGATAGTCTGATAGTGGCGGTGGTAGTAGTGGTGGTAGTAGTAAATAGAAGTAGTGAGATTAATTGAATCACATTGTTCAGCTTGTATGGACGGAGTTGATTTTTTAAGGATCCTTCTTGTGTCAATTTTCTTCTGATTGTATAACGTCTCCCTCTCCTTTTGTTACTACACACATGATAGTATTAGTGCTCACTATTTAGTTGGTAGTACAACAATAATAATAAAAATCATAATATCATCTAATTTCTGTTGCTGCTGCTGCTGCTGATCCCATATTGCTCCTTTTCTTTTCATTCTTCTTTTTGACAGAATTGTAAAGGAGCATAACCGATATTACACAGATAACGAGAGTAAGAACAAATACCATGTTCAATGCTGTTATTGTTATTTTGCATTAGTTTTTGTTGTTGTAGTAGTAGTAGTAGTGGTAAGACAATTAGTAAGTTGGCCATTCATGAGCATGAAAAAAGGCAAATAAATTTTGTGTTCCATTATTAAATGCATCACAAGAAAATGATACACCTGCGCATTGTCTTATTGCCAGTAGCATTAGCAATGTTTGGAGTTTTATCTGATTTATTTGAAGTAAGTAGATGAGCATATATATGCATATATATATAGTTTGCTATGGAGTGTGTAAAACAACATTTATAATGTATAATAATAATAAGTGCATATTATAATGAAGAGCAGAGAGAGAGAGAGAGAGAGCTCGCGTTTATTACGTTGCGAAAATAAGTATTAGCGCTGCTGCCATTATGTATCTAGACACACTGCCTATTATTTAGCTTTATATGAGAATTATTAATCTCAGGTATATATGTAGATCGTTCTTATCTTGAGGACTCTCACAAAGGAGGTTGTTGTTCACTTTTTTATGCTGCTCTTGAAATTGACAGATTGCAGTTTAAGGAGTCAGATCGGTGACTGTGATAAACTCAAATTTCATTAGTCCTGTTACCTTATTAGATCCTGACTGACAATTTTATGAGTAATCAAAACATTATATACTTCAGTTGAATGCACAATATTGTTATATTGTTACTATTTCTATTATACATATGACGACGACGACGCCGATGATGGTAGCCATTCATGACGAAATTGAAGTTCACCGTTGCCATTAGACCAGCCAGGCCAAAGACCGTTAATAGTATTTTTGTTGACGAAAAGTGAATGAGTGAGCGAATGAATGAACGTTATACTGCCGATATTGTGATGATGCTTTGCTGATAAATTATATATGAATGGCTGTTGAGGGTGTAGAGAGTGCAAGAAAAAAATACACATTTTTGCCATGGAATAAATAGAGTAAAGCCAAAGTAAGAAGAAAATTAGTTGACACGAAAATGCAACACCTCGCCCTTTCCAATTTCTTCCTTTTGACCAACTATAAATCTTGTAAAGTGACAATTATTTAGGCATTTATGTATAAAATAATGCGCGGAATTTGATACTAATATTATTATTATCGTTCCTTTCTCTCCCTTCCAAAAGGCTTTGAGAAAAAAATGTCCTCATGTTAATGCAAGAGTCAAATGACATTGTTCCTTGAAAAAACAAATTGTAACCAAAGGCAAATGCTAATCTGTTTTATGAGCGTGTGTAACCCTCCCAATGGCAAAGGCAAAAAAAATTGGCATAAATGACCAAGTTTCATTCCAAAAACATTTTAAGTCAAGTGTATCAAAAGTGCGCGGTATCCCCTTCTCAGTACCGATTTAAGACTTATGAGCCAATGAACACGTCAATCGTCGTTGTAATCTTGAGTATAGCGCTTGACCATGTATACCGTTTTGTGCAACTGTGGTGATGAACGTAAGAATACAGAAAAATGTTCCAATATTAATTGGTCTATTCACGTCTATTTCGAGCAAGTTATTTTCCAATATTTGACAAATTTAACCTTCGTAAATTGTGAAAATGGCATATTATTGTGTCATTTGCTGCCAACTGTTCTAGATAAAAAAATTTATATACATATACTTGTGATATTGCTATCTATGTATATTGATCGCAATGACAATATTATGCATGCAACATGCAAAATGTGACCATGTAGCGATGTGACTGACTAAATATTAACATTTTGTCAAAGTGCACCGACCTACACGCCACGCCGCTTTACTGCTGCTGCTGCCAGGGGAGTTTGATACATGCGTTTTTGACATTTTGATTTTTTTAGCATTCCTTTTGCTGGCAACAGCGCCTTTCAAGCACTCATGGTCTCATCATCAAATATTCATCAAAAGTCAAATGAATCTGCCAGCATGTACCATTTAGGGATTCAATTTGTATTGTAAAATGGTAGTATTACAAACCTACTCTCGTCTTATAGGTAGCTAGTCCATAACCACGTTTAAAAAAATATCATCAGTATACAAATGTGAGAAACCTCGATCTTTTTTTTTTTTAAATCTTCATCTTCATTTTTACTGGCAACAATACAATGGCATGACAAAAAGTCCCAGGCCAGGCCTAGTAAAGTATATTTTTGCTCATTATCACTCTCTGTGAATGCAACGCATTTTTTAATCATTTCTAAAAGTTACAAACAAACTAGTAATTGTCTACATACCTAGCTAAGTATATCATCATGTAAATGTTATGATTATTAAAAAGTTGTTCTTGTTAAAATGAAGAATTTTCATCCTCGACAATCTGCACTGTAATGGCAATCATCAGTCAGACATTTCAGCTAATGTTCTTATGACTGCTAAATACTCTACCAATGTTACGGATTCTCTGACAGCGTAAAAAATAATGTAAAGTGCAACAATATTTACACAAAAATTTCTCACACACAAACACACAAGCAAACATCGCATAAAATGCTTACATGTCACTGTATATTTATTTGCTAGACAAACAAAAACCATCACCACCACCCAATCCAATAATAAGAACATGTATGGAATCTAGTTAAATCGCTGTCGTCGCAAGTCAGTCGTCGTCACCGTTACACTACTCATCATCGTAAATGTAAATTGTAGTAATGAAGTAGAGTTGAATTAGGATTTAGGAAGGAAGGTAATGAGAGAACTTGTATAGAACACGCAACAAGCAATAATGTAGCAAAGTTGTATATAGGTATATAAATATAATGTATACGCATGCAAAAAAATGCTCAAGTCACTCATCGCTTTTTTCGCCTTTGTTCACTTCTTCTATACAACATAATGATAAAAAACTTGCGTTGGTTGTTGGTTGATGCTGCTTGGTGCTATATTTACATAGGCACTTTGATAGGCACACACATTATGTGTCTATCTATCTGTCGTTTGCCGTAGTAGACACAATGACTACAACTTTTTACTTTTCAAGCCACGCCAATTTAATGAAATGCATTAAAAAAGACGACCAAAAGGAATTGTACAAAATTTACCAACAGAGAGTAAACGCCACACCAGCAGCATCAGCACCAGCAAAACCCACATGATGGTATTATAATTGTAATAGCATGTACGCATAATAATGTAAAAGTGTAACATAATACATAAAAAGCACTTGACTCAACGTTAAAGGCAGCCGTCTTATATTTTTATTGTTGATATTATTTCATTTTGCTGAAACTGAAAAAAATATAGGAGACATGCTTAGAGAAGACAAAACGCAGCATGCAGCATGCATGCACTATGCACCACTTCTTGTGTTTTGTTTTTTTATTCAATTTCATGCACAGGTAATATATAAGTCACCGCTACGTTAACGTTACTCATTGTTACTATTATTGTTATTTTATTATTAATATTAATAATAATATTATTATTATTCCTCTTGTAGATAATCGTCGTCGCAAATAATAATACTGCAACGCCTCTCTATCTATTCTGTTACTGTGTTTCAGCTTGAAAAATTTATTCTCCACTGTCTCAGCCGACACTAAACTACACTCGGCTGCTGCTGCTGCTACAATTATTATTATTCTCTACGCTTACCATTTCAAATAAGTCATGATAATCATTCCGTCTTGTTACCGTTGTTATAGTTATATCAGTAGTGTAGAAAGAAACATACACATGTTTTTTTAAAAAAACGCTTATAAAGGGACGTTTACTCGCTGTCTTTTTTGAAGGAGACAAGACAACCATGTTAAATAACAAGAGCATGTACAAGTGCATCATCAAACAAGCATTATTTTGTAAATCCACAACATAACATAACGGAAAGGTCTCAAGCAACAATTTTTGTTTCTCCCTCTCTTCTTTCTACACATTGTTTTCATTTTCATTACTATTATCCCTTAAGCTGTTATTTATCAGCCTTTCTGTAATAATAATAATAATAATAAATAGAATTAAAAAAGGCAGATTATATTTGAAAAAGAACATGGCTAATATATATCACGTCCATCCATCCATTCATTCAAAAGATCACCGTCTTCATGTTTCTTGTAAAGGTAACATTATTACCACCACCACCATCCCTAGTTTTGTTTTCTTTAAGACAACAATGATGGATGACGATTGTAGCTGCTATTGCTTAGGTTAGGCCGAGGAGGCACCTCTAAGGTTTTAAAACTTGCATTTTTGCTGCTGCCGCGCCGCCGCTCGTTGTATAATCAAGTTAAGCTCAAATAAAACAACACTAGCCATCGCCGTCATTATCAGGCTATCAGCAATTTAAATTGCACTTAACTTTACCAGCTTGTTTTATGTACACCATTTGTTAATTCCACTTACAGTTTTCTTTTTCTTCTTCCATTTTACTACTACCACCAAGCATTACTTGTTAGACGAAAAAAACTTTTACTGATACCAATTTGCATGTTTAGGATGAAAACAACGTTTTACTGCTCTTCTTCTACTGCTGTTGCTGCTCTTGTTGCAGGCTCCGGTTTAAAAAAAATAAAATTAAGCCAAGTTTTACATAAAACTCTAAGGAAAAAGTTGTTCAAACATTTTGTCGGCAGCAGCAACAACAACATCAACAACGTAGCAAAATAGTAGTGCAGTAAGACGAAGAAGTAAGCAGTGAAAAATTCTAAATATACTTGCGTATGTGGTTGCCTAGTTTGCTTGTGAGATGAAGCAGTAGAAGTAGTATTAACTAAAGGTGTTGTTGTTACCTGTTGTCGAAGTGAGTGAATAATCGTAGTCATCAGCAACAACGCATTCATCGTCGTCTCGTCTCAACTGCAAGTGGTGGTGATAAAAATTTAGCTGTAGAAATAGGCCAAGAGGATGGAAAGTATGCTCTTATTGATAAGTTCTTTGATAGACCATTGCCACAAGCTCCCGGTGTGATTTCATACGCTCCCAGTGCAGACTTTGCTCATGACAATAAAAACACATTAGGTAATTTGAAAGCCAACGATATCTGGCTCTCCGATGGACATTTACTTGTGCTAAAAGGTGGAGATCTTGACACGTCCACCAAAGAACATTGGAAACCTATCGATAACTATCAGAGAGATCCTGGGAGACCGCCATTGAAAATTCCAGTGGATACTAGTAATCCACCACCTTTCCCTGTGTTTTTGAATACATCGGGTCCTCCCGTGTTTCTCGGACCACCGCCACCTTTTGGATTGCCATATCCACCGCCGGGATTAGAAGGCAATGGAACATTTGATCCAAGTCGACTACCACCGCCGGGACTGATACCGCTTTATCCTAATGGAAGTATACCGCCTGAATTTCTTGGACCTCCAGTAGGAGTAGGTGGTTATGGTGGAGGAGGTGGTGGTGGATATCCAGGTGGACCAGGAGGCTATGGACCAGGTGGGAATCATTCCCTACCACTATTTCCACCCTTCCCTGGACCATTACCTCCAGGTGCTGGAGGATTCAACGGTTCATATCCGCCCCTACCGCCATTTGGTTTGCATTTACCCCCTGGAGCTGGAGGATATAACGGCTCCCTACCACCATTGCCATTTTTTCCACCTATAGGAGGTGGCGGGAAAAACGGTTCATTCCCTCACATATTACCACCACCCCCCGGGTTTAATCTAAATCTAACTGGACCACCACCACCAGGATTTCCACTATTGCCACCTCTGGTGCTGAATCCAAACGACAATGAAACTGATGACCCCTCAATTTTCCTACCACCGCCTTATGATTTTGACTACGAGGATGGCAACGGCAGTTTAGTTCCTCCAGGACCATTCGCTCCTGGTTTAGTAGTACCTCCTCCCAAGGACTTTTACACAACATACAATAAAACAAAACGGTATCCCTCTACAACAGCAGGACTTCCATTCGGAAAAAGACCTCAACGACCGAACGGTAGAAAGCCTAAATTTCCCATTACGCCACCTCCAGACGACAGTCTTGAAGCGCTATTGCCGCAAACGACGCCTATACCATACAGTCCCGTTCAAATTACTACACATTCAAAGAAAAGAAAGAGACCCGGCAAAACGAACAAAGGATTATTTGGTAGCACGCTACCAAAATATGACTCAAGTCAAGAGATTGCTGGTTTACCTCCATCCTCTGTTCCTATATCCGAACAAATTGGGCCATCAAGTCCTGTGCTTACTACATCTCAGCCACATGTTTCACAACCAGTTGTAATCAAGAACTCAACGCCCAAACCACACAACAACTACGTGTACGTGAGAGGTCAGCTAAAAACTCTTGCAGAAATCGCTGCCGAGCAAGCTGCGCAACAGCAGCAAGAAGGGGAATATGACTACAATCCCACGCCTCGTCCACCATATGATGAGCGAGGTTATCCTACACGAGTCCTCGACGATAATGATCCTACCGTCATTGAGTATCCCAAGAAAACGACCAAAGCCCCAGCTAAAACAGCGTACTTTAATACTCCCAAGTACGACAACCTATACAACGTGCTTCCAAAGAGGATCAAGTTGAAAAATCGTTTGAATTATCAAGGACAAGTAAACACTGTCAATGTGCCACAAAATCAGTCGCCGGGAATATACAATCATCATCAACAACAGCATAACCTTTACGCTAATGCGTTACAGGATCCATCAGGGGTTCAACTTCAAGGTCATCATCATAATCATCATCATCAACAACAGCAGCAACAACAGCCACATCAACAACCTGATGTGTATGAACAGCCCAACTTCCAAGAAAAAATTACACCGGTGAGGCCAGACTACTATGGAAATGCTGGAGCTGTCCAACCAATTCAACCCCTTCAGAGACCAAAACAAATCATACAGTTGCAGTCCCCAAAAGATTTTTCTGTACAAAATCCAAGACAACCTCATTCCTACGACCAAGGATCCGTTCCTCAATCAAATAATGCGGCGCAACCTGGCGCTGGTGGAGGAGGAAACGGTTTCCGTCCCGCCTTTGGTCCAAATCAAAGACCAGACACTGGAACTGGCGGAGGTGGAGGAGGAAGAGGCGGAGGCTCTCGTCTTCTCTACCCCGGGCAGGTCACTCAAATTGGTCCCATTTTCAATTTACAGTCTCCAATCTTCCAACAGCAGAAACAAAACCATAGACCGCAAGGTTACTACTCTCCCATTACGCAATATCATCAGCCAATTCATCCAACGCATAATAACTACTATCATCATCATCAGCCAGCTTTGACCGCTGTCCAAGCTGGACTAGGTCAAAGTGTGCTGGGACAAAATCAATACATTCATCAACAGCCTCAAGTGTACGAAGGCGAACAACAGTATCAACAGCCACCGCCGCCACAACATTATCGCAATTTTGGCCAGGGCACCCTCACATCCTCTCCCCAACTCCCATCGAATGCCTACACTGCTGCTCAATTAAATGCATACAATCAACCACCACAAACTCAAACAACGGCACTACATCAAGATGCATTATTAAGCTACAGGTGAGAAAATCCTTGTCAATCTTCTTACTCATTCATTATGTTATTACAACTACTATTATTAATCCTTTTTATTCCACCACGTTTGTTTATTTACTTATTATTTAGACAACTCTATTATTATTTTTTCTTCTTCTTCTCTCTCTCTCTCCCTCTCTCATGGTACATTTTTTACATTCTCTTCGTATTGTTTCTCTGTCTGTCTGTCCCTCCTCCCTTTCTGATAATTTTCGTAGGTTTATTTGCTTGGGCATCCGTCACTAAAAGAAAGGCACCACTGCTCCACTATAAACATAATTAAATATATAATGCAATTATAAACGTACTCTTTTAGCTTACGTGTGTCCCTCAACTAGAACAAAAAAATATGCTAGAAACCTTCTACTCCTTTTCAACATTCATAATATGCAACTGTAAATATAATAATACTACTACTGACTGCTCTTATTCATTTACTACATAAATGTGTGAGTATTTTATACTGTTATTTTTTTGTTTTAAGGATAAGGTAAAATTCGTACACACACACACGTCGAGTTAAGTAAACAGTAAAGGGGCTCTTTTTTTCTAAAAAAATAGATACTTATAAAATTTGCTTTGTGGTAGTTCAAGTAGAAGTAAGTTGTAGTAGAGCAGAGCATTTATCATTACTATTATTATTAACAACAACAGCAACAATATTTACTTCAAAAGGTAACTTTAGTAGCAGCAGCAATATAGACCGAAAACCAAATGAACAGCTAGAAAAAATAGTACATGACAAAAAATTGCAGTGTCCACAAAAGTACATAACTTTTTATCTAACACGTCAATACAAAAACGTGTGCATATATGTACCTATACAGCAACTGTAGAAGAAAAAAAAATATAGGCGTGTTACGAAAAAAGATGCAAACTGTTTAAACTTTTCTCTCTTTTTATCTTTCAGTTTTGCTCCATAAAGACCATACTCTCGTCTCACAATTTTTACAAGTCTCATTTGGAAAATCAAATATTTGTATTGTTTGTTCTTCAAGTCAAGAAGATAAAAATAATAATGATGATTATATTATGCATACTTTGCTAAATTATTGAATGCAGTCATCATCCTATTTTTTAAAA
>JAHZMT010003724.1:0-16163 GCA_027743785.1 Sinhomidia bicolor
AATCATCATTTTCATCATCATCAACAAAGAGCATCCAGCAGCAGAGAAGCACACAGCATCCTCAACAACAAGCAGCAGAAAACAGTTCTCACAACTATACTAGTAGAACTGCTGGTTTGTCTGCTGCTTCTGTTTTTTCTGTCATTTCATATAGATATATATATTCATCTCTTTCGACTCTTCTATACTTTTCCCCAACTGTATAAGTAAACTTTATGTATGTATGTATGTATTTATATGGATGCAAGTATATGTGTGTGTTTTTTTGTGTAACAATAATAAAGTATATTTGTATCATCTCCTCATCATCGTAAACACACACTGCATTTCTCTTTCTACTTCCTTCCACCACTGCTACCACTACAACGCTGATGTTGTTTATGTAGCCGAGGTATAATAATAATATTATATCTATAATAAGAGATCAGAAAGGCTCCAGAAAAGGAAGGTTGCTGCTTATATAATATGTTGTTAGAATGCAGGCATTATGACATGGAGAATTGTTTTGGGTTCCAAAACACAATAGACACGAATAAGAAGAACGCAATATTATAAACTTTTCTGTTGTTGTAAAGAATCCTAAAAGTAGTCTACCACCACACTATACATATATTATATATGTGATCTTGTTGGTAGCAGCGGCAGCAGCATGTTATATACATAAGCATGTTTATATTTATCACGGGAATGTTTCTAAGTTTTGTAGAGATATAAAAAAAGTTAGTGTATACACAGCTATACGGAATGGCATAGAATTCTGCTGGAGAGAGAAACGAAGTTGAGCATAAGGACAAAAGTGGAAAAACAGGCAGGGAGTATTTCCTCTTGAATTCATAGGGATTTATATTTATATTATTATTATTATTATTATGTGCATAATATGTTTATACATGATATTATGATATACACAAGTAAAATGTTTATAGAATAATGCTACACAGAAAATACAATGACTTGTCATATATAAAAGCAGACAATAGTATATAGTGCTTTCACTATATATGCTATATAGCATATCCAGAAGACTAGGCACACTTTCAGTGATTGTGACAATAATAATATCAGAATGCGAATAATATGGTGAAAGAAGACGCTGGAAGGTAAAACCAAGTTTTGTTGAATACAAAAGGCAGCAGCAGCAATAGAAGCAGCGATGCTGCTGCTTCTCTCGTCCTAATGGAACTGAGTGAAACGTGCATTAAGTATATGTGTACCGCAGACAGCTCCTGCAACTACCACTTCTACCACATCAGTAAGCAACAGAGGGAGAGAGAGAGAAGGAGCGAACGTAATGGTGTAAGTTCCTTAATATTTCCACGTTTCTGTTTGCTCCTCTCTCTCTCTCTCTCTTCTTCTCCGCTTATTCATTATAAGAATGGTTTTTACTAGTTCACTTACTTCTCTTCTCTCTCTCTTCTCTCTTTTTTTGTTATTCCCTGCTTGTTCAATCTCTCACTTCTCTTTTTTTTGGAAAATGACTTGCTTGCTTGGTTTGGTCTGTGTGTCGGGCGGACTCTTACTTTGGTGATGGTGGTAGTGGTGTGGTGTAATAGTAGAAGCAATGTTCAAATAATATGGATAATGTAATATGTAACCGAGAAGAAGAATGTTTTGGTTGCTCACTGTAAGTTCCGTTGTGTGGCTGAGAATGTACATGTGTGCGATGATGATCATGGTGGTGGTGGTGGTAGTGTTATGGGACATCTATAAACCAAACTAGTCGACAAATATTATACTTACTAGTAGTAGCAACATGCATAGTTAGATAAGTATATATACATATATAAACAGAGGAAAAGGTGGGTTATCATCTGCGATGATGATAAAAAAAAGTATTAGGGTATTTTTTTGCGGTATGCACTTTTCTAGACTTTTTTTCTATACACTTGGATTTAGGGTTAAATAATAGCTTGGCGTGAGGAGTGTGTATGGTGCATACGCATAAAGCCCAAGTTATACTGTTGGGGCATTTCGAGAATGAATCAGAAAATGCTCGCTTTTGTTGCAACGTTGTTGCTAGAAACTTTTTCTCTGCCTTTTACTCACTGCCACCACGCCATATATAGCTACGAAACTGAGAGATGAAGTGATACTATTTTATTACAAACTTGCACCACTGTTTCATGTGCTTTGCATAATATTGCATAAATATATGGGGGTAGATTGGTATAAATAAATAGATGTGTTGGTTGTGCGTACCTACCTACTCGCTTTGGGGTACCTATATATGAATGAAAGTTGCGACTGGTAAATACATTTATGTGCATAATTTCAAAGTCGAGAAATGTGTGTGAAATTTGTATATGTAGAATGTGGAGGGAAAAAATACCCAATGTGCTTTTACCAACACACACACACACAGATCAAGGGAGCAGCGAGAGAAAACAGCAGGAGTTTTGGGGAGCAAAAAAGAGAAAGAAAGATTGGAAAGAAACGGCTTTGTATACCTAAAAAGTATTTTTTTGTACAAATACCTACTCGGCTTTCAACAAAAAAGCGACATGAATGCAAAAGTTCATATGATCATAATATGAGTGTAGTAAAGATGTATGTACTTGCTGACATCCCTTTAGGGTGCCTCACCAGCTCTCCAAAAACTCTTCTATAAAATGGATCATTTTGGGTTGTGAGGTTTTTTAAGTTTCTCTCTTTTTTTGCATCTATGCATACATGCATGTATATCTGTATAAACATGTGTGTGGCTGCTAAGTAAAGCTGGATATTTGAAATGACGGTGAGTGGATTCTTTTCTCTTGAAAAAATGCATATATATGTTCACATAGGCATTAGATAAAGAAGAAAAATAAAACTCCTTCTATACTTGTTCACATGCATGTGCATTTAGGTAATATTATTATTGTGTATACACATAAATGCACGTGTGACGATAAGTGTATAATATGGAGTGTAAAAAGGCACATATATTTTATACAGATAAATAATAGGTATGTAAAGAAGGAGGAAGGATACTACTAAGAAAAAAGGGTATAACATATTATTACTATTATTATTACTATTCTGGATACGAACAAGTGAGGAGGCAAGTAACCTTATATAATAGTAATATTCAAGCCAAGTTATGGTGTTTAGCTTTGGTTTCCCCCAAAAAAAGTAGATAGGAGAGAGAGAGAGAAAAGAAAAGAACGTAGATATAAGTCTACTAGAGCATATCATCATCATGATCGTCATCATCATCCCAAAAAAGTAAAGTAAAATGTGTTCGCACATACAAAAGCGCTATACTTTTGACTACATATAAGTAATATATACGACATTGTTCGTTCAGTATGCAAGCAACTTATACATGGATTTATTTAATACAAAGAGCAACAGAAGCAGTCACTTTTTTTCTTTCTCTCTCTCTTTCAGATTCCAACCTCTCGTTTGTATACAATAATAAAAAAGCATGTATGTGTGTAGTTTCCTAATATATATATTTATAGGCATTTATGGTGTAGCGTAGCGTATAACGTGTATTTATGTACTTAGATATTAACATGTATCAACCTTTTTAGGGATATTGGACGGAAGAATCGTAGTCGTCGACCGTGGTGGTGGTGTGTGTGGTGGTGGCGGCGGCGGCGGCGGCGGTGTACTCCTTCGCTAGCCAAGTTTATAGAAGAATTTTTCTATATAAAATCATCAAGCAATGAAACGGTTCTCTCTCTCTCTTTTCTGCCTCCGTGTGAGTCTTTCTCCGCTTATAAAGATAAAATATTTCTTGTTCGTTCTATATATCTAATGCTCATGCATTTTTTACTAATATTACTACTACTACGGATATGCTTATATATGTGCTTTTCGGTTTTCACACTGCTCACCTATTCACAGTCACACGAGTACATGCTACATGTACACTGTTTCTTGTCTCTCGACGCTAGATTTACTATAGTGGCATATAAAACGAGATAGAAAAAAACTCTTGTTGAGAACTTGTGCACTTTTATATGAACTTGTTAGAGGTAGCAAAAGTAGTAATAGTAGCCGGAGTAAGTAAGCATATTATAGAATTTATAGATATAACTTTTGTGTGCACGTACGCTCCTATACGAACTGTCGTATAGGATCATTATATCAATGGTGGCGGCGGTGGTGGTGGTGCTACTATGTACGTGTAAGCAAGCACGGATAGAGATAAATGTTAACAAGAGTATAAAACCAAGTGGTAAGACATGGTGGAGAGCTCGTATAACAACAGGAAGGCATATAGTACTGAGTAAAACTAAAGGAAACCAGGGCTCATTGCCCACTATCACCTCTTTTGCTATTTCTCTCCTTTTCTACGACTGCAGGTTCTCTTTTTATTTTTTTATATACATATACTAGTTACATGTATGTATATATATAAATTGTTGAAAACAAAACGATATAACACCAAAAAGCTTATATATATATACACATTATATTATACATTTGTATAAGTAGTTTTTCTCAATGTGTTTTAACATGATGATGACGACGACGGTGATGATGATGGCGATATAGAAAAAATAACGTCAGTCTTTTACCCTCATACATAACCTTGTGTTGTGTGAGTGTCTGTGTACATTCATAAAAGCTGACATATGTACATACACATATCCTTCGGGTATTCACCACCACCGCCACTATTACTTTACTACTACTACTACAATCTCTTACTTGAAGAGGGAGAGAAGTAAAGTAGTAGTTTGTGCTTGTGCTCCTGTGTTGTTGTTGAATATCTGTAAAGCCATCACATCACACAGCAAAGCCGGAGCAATGTTCACATGAACACCAGTACATTCATACTGACAAGCTTGAGCAAAGTTTTTTAGCAAGCAACCCAGGAAAGCGAACTCAACTCTCCCTCACCACTGCACTACTCGCTTCTCACACAGAGTCAACCAAACCTCCAGCGACCGAGGACGGAGGCAGACACACAAAACAAGAGCTGCTGCCGCTGCTCTTCTCTCCTCTGCTGCTTTGCTTTTGCTACTCACAAAGTTGAAAAAATGCTTTGTATTATGCATGTTATCAGTGTCTACACATGTATACGCTTTATATAGAAGACGAAGAAGTGAGTGAGTGTTGGTGGTGGTGTGGTGGCAGTAGTAATGATATGGGAAAAAGTCCTTTTTCCTCCTTTATACTTCGCCAAACTATTACCATGCTCATGCTCGCTTCTTTTTGTTGTAATATTGTTATAAGTAAAAAACACTTTTTGGGTTTTCCTTCTCTCTCTCTCTCTCTCTTCTCTTATTTCTGTACTTATTATATGTGTAATAATAATACCACTATCAACTTCTCTTTTTCCTCCTTTTTGGCGAACAACTAGTAGTAGAACTAATAGTAGCAAAAGTAGAGAGAGAAACAGAGAGAAACTCTATGGGTCATACTTAACTTTTCAGAGCTCACTACTCCACTCATTCAATGCCTTTGCCTTCAATGCCTCTTTTTCTTTCCTTTTTCCCTATAAACTCTCACAATAACACTCACGTATCCTATAATACGCTCTCTCTCTCTCTCTCTCACTCACTGAATACTTGTTCTCTTAGCTCTTGATGTGATGCCTGTTAGGATATTTGACCGACTATGCTATTATTCTCCCTACTACAACTTCTGGTTCACGCTCTCCTCCTATCTCTTTTATTAAATGAATGCATATACTTACCTATATAAACATATACATATTAGATGCATACACTCATAAACTAGAATGTCTTTGAGCAGTCTTATTTTTTTCTCCTTTCAATATACAAACATAATATTACGCCTATATAAACATATATTCATTTTCAACATTTTATACCACTGACAGCCATGGTTTTATTATGTATGAATAAAAGACAGTTGAAAAAAGAGATATCGTTTCTCTCTCTCTCTCTTTTCTTTTCTTGTCTACATCTACATTTTACGTATTTGTATAAACATATATTACTACTACTACTACTAGTCAGCCGACAACGGCCAAGTTGATAATATGTATGCATGCATGTTTTTTTTCTTCTTCTTTTCGTTTGCCTCTCCTGTTGTTACTTTTTCTATTGTGCTACTAAAGTGACAGAGGGAGAAAGAAAGAAATAAGTGGTAAAAGTAGGCATGAAATACATACAAACTAACTATATGAACAACAATGATATAAAAAAGGGTAAGAGCACGCAACGGCAAGAAAGAGAGAGAGAGAGAGAGAGAATATGCACATTTTGCCACTACAACAACTTCTTCTATTACCGCACCACACATACCACACTGTAACACTACCATTACTAAATACAATTGCCATTTGCTATATAGTATTACTTACTTACTTACTTACTACTGCACATTTTCTTGTTGGCTGGTGGTATCGGAATAAAAAAAGCAATAAGGATATAAAAGGATAAAGTACATTGCATTTTATTCATGTATGTTGTTGTGTATATCGATACGCGATGTTCACCCTGGTTAAACATACATGTGTACTCACTCTCTCTCTCTTTCTCTCTCTAGAAATAAGAGGGTATAAACATGTGTTGTTTCGTAGTATATCACGACAACATATTTTTGTTTTTGGGGGAATCTGATAGATATATAAGCGTGGACACTTATAATGGCATCATAATATCTATAATCTTTTTATATCATCATATTATTATTATATCCGTCTACTACACACACACACGACGAGGACGACACCGCACCACCGAAACGAACTAGCCTGCCTGCATACCTTTTTTTGTTCTTTTATATATAAAAAAACAATCTTTATACCTATGTCTCACGATGATGATGATGATATCCAAAAGGCAGTCAACTTGGTGTTCACTCACTCAGATACTTTGCTTGCTTTACTTACTTATGTACTTAAAGGAAAGGGAGAGAGAGAGAGATGAATGTGGATATATACATTTATTATTATAATACCATTGTGTGTGCGGTGGTGGTGGCAAGGAGTGCGATGACGATGATGATGATAATAGCAGCAGCAGTAGTAGTAGATTCAATGCCTCATCCCAATATGGTTAAAAGCAGGATACAAATATTACAAGTACAACAACCATTACTACATTTTATACGGAGAGCAAGTTTGATGATGTTGCTGGATGGATGAAAAGAAGTTTTCCTACTCTTGCTCACTCTGTTATGCTGTATGCATGACATTACTTTGCCACTTCGCTTTGGTTTTTCGGGAAAAAAGGTTTAGTTTAGTTTACGAGGACGGAATGGATGTTAAGTTTATATACCTATATGGAAGCTCTGTGTTTCTACTACTACTGCTTCTGCTGTTGCCGCTGCTGTCGTCCTACTAAGCGTGTGTGTATACTTGTTAGTTGAACAGAGAGAGAAGAGGGAGAGAGAGAAGGTGATGTCGATGTCGGCTTAACTTGCCGAGCTATAAGTATAATGTGGACATAACAGCATAATAATAAGTATATACAGAACTATTCTCTTTTTTTCCTACTTTTTTTTCCTTTACGTTACTCTTTTGCTTGATAGCTTCCCTCTCTACACTTTGCTCTTCTCTTTTCGCCTATGCAATGCAATATACATGCTTCTCTTTGCTGCTGCTTCTTTCAGGCTGCTTGCTTGCCTGCCTGCCTGCCTGTCTGTTTGTGTGCTGTGTGACTTGCTCTGCTTGCTTTGCTTGGCTTTGCACCCGTTTTTTGGTGTAACTTGATGAAATTTAACTGCCTCCATCTCGCCTCCCTTCAGCTCAGTCGAGCATTTGTTGCTGTCGAGAGAGGTTTTTGCTGGTTTGCTCTGTAAACGACAAGCGTCGTGCTTTTCCAACTTTACCCATACAAACACACACACAATAATAATAATAGACACAAATGTCAAGAGAAGAAATCATCATATGATTCAAAACACATATTGATACAATCGTGTTGTTAACTTACTCAATAACATTTTATTTGTGCGACTACAACAGCTTATATTTACATATACAAAAAATACCTGTATGAAAAGTATAAAAGTAAATAATAATAACATTTTGCACAGATAAAGTGTTTGTTTACGTGTTTCAAACTGACAGTGGCAATGTGTTGATGTCAAGAAAACAACCGAAACAAGAGAACGGTGATTATTTTTGTACTATATTTTAATTGTTCTGACAAATGAATAGTTAAAAAGCATTTTTACTTGCTTGTAGTTTTGGATGTGTGACACATGTTTTGCATTTTGTCACCTTGATTGTATATTCATCAGTATTAAATCAATTCTCTTTGAGCACAACAAAAATTATATTCTTGTCGGCTAATTTTCTGTGAGTGACAAACAAAAGTTTTTTTTGCGTACTGCATTGTTTCTCTGTGAGAGAGTGTGTGTTTGTGTATGTTTACGCATAATAATAATAATAAAAAGAATAAGAACATCGCACACGTGAAATTCCACATTATTATCATCATCATTCTTTCCCTTCACTGCCATCACAAAAATATTTCTCTACGCCATCATCATCAGCTGGCTGGAGGGATTGTTGAGATCTGTGTGAGCAAAGAGGAAAACACTTACCTTAGGTACACATCATCCTCGTCATCATCAAACGGGACGCCGGTGGTGGTGGAGCTTTAACTGAACAAACACTTTCTAGATGTGCTTGCACTTTTTTTCTTCTTTTTTTTACATGAAAGCACATGTAAATAAATACACACAGACTTCAATAGTGACAGACACACAAACACAGAGAAAATATATAATAGCTTTGTAAACTGTTACAAGTGTTACATAAACGTGACAAATGTGTTGTGGCAAAACATAATTGCTGTCAACAAGCCGTTTATCCCTGTTGCACTCTTTAGTGGTTGGTTGAACGTTCATCGAGGTTGGTTGGTTACTACTTGTGCGACTTGACCTTTCTCAAAAAACATTATTGGATCAAGCAGCAGTAGTATTCAAGCACTGCAAACAACAGTGCTAGTCCATCCATGAAGACAAATAAATTTACCGGCAATTCTATTTAATGTGCGTTTGATTTGTGTGCGACAGGCGGACAGAATCAACAGTTTGATATCTAAATAGAATACTTTTTATGTGAGGTAAAACTTTTATCTGTGTTTGGTGGTGACATGTGTGGACTGGATTAATTAAAAAAATTGTAAAATTCAACGTAAATACGGTCAATAAGTCAACTTAAATAAACAATTTTAAATGCGTGTGTGAGGTTCATTGAATGGATAAAGACATCAATTTATCATCACTCAACTTAAAGTGTCGTATTATTAACCAGTCGGTATTATTGAGTGAAGGATGCTAGCTAGCATAAGTAATACACAAGTGCAGCAAGAGATAATATTGACACATTCTTCATAACAGGATTTGAGGATTTATTCACACCTGCTGGACACAGCTGAGAAAAGCAGATAATAATATAGTTGTTGTAAGCTCAACTCTTGTCTCTCTCTGTATTGGTGTACTTGTTCATCATCGTCATAAACTTACTAGAAAACAACGCACTTCTTGTGTGCATATGATTTATGATTTAAGATTTACCCAAGGTCTTTTCCTTTTTTCTTGTTGACAAGCTAAAAGCTGTTTTCTCGCTCATTTGTTGGTTACTCTCAACCCAACATTTGTCTCCGTGTAGGTATGTGCACTTGTGAATGCAGTAGTATAATATCCTTATATACATAAGCAGTTAACAACAATAATGTGCTTACATGCATACTTCAACAAATCTACGCACTTTCTCTAAACAAACCGATTCAAAAGACTTTTGAGTTTTATATTTAAGCCGGTGAGGGGATAAATCCAACAATATAGTTTAATAAGCAGTTAACAACAACAATGTGCTTACATGCATACTTCAACAAATCTACGCACTTTCTCTAAACAAACCGATTCAAAAGACTTTTGAGTTTTATATTTAAGCCGGTGAGGTGATAAATCCAACAATATAGTTTTGGTACAATAAACAGACCAGAGTGTTGTTGCTGTTGTGTGCACAAGAAGAATAATGCTGTTATGAATTGGATGTGAACATTGGAAGGAACAAAGAACAAAACTGACCTATAAAAATAAAACTGACTGCACATAGTTGATAAAGTTATTTTGTACTTGCGTCTTTAAATGAACAATAGATAAAGTGTATTAACGAAATTTACACCTTTGATTAATGCATCATTTAGCATTGTCATTATTAGTGCTGTCATCATTAGCGCAAAAAATTACTTCCCTGAAAGAATCAAGTAGGCACAGGATTTTTTTTTGCATATACCTAATAATATTATTATTAAACGACTCGTGCCCATAAACGTTGTATATATACATATATACTTGTGTAAAGAATACTTTTTGTCGGTATAGCACATTTGATGCTAATATGTAAGTAGTGTTTGTTGAAGTTATCTCAACCAACAGCTGATTCGATTAGCACCCCGCAGCTACATTGCCAAAGGTTGTGAATCTTGCTGAATGAATGATTGCTTCTGGTAGCTAAATCAAGAAGCTAGCTGAAAGCATCTCTCCTATTTTTTCACCAGCCAAAAAAAGTAACAAAGACAAGCCAGCAGCAGCAAGCAGGCAAGCAAGTAGCTCAGCGTACATACATAAAGCGCGGTTTTCACTGTTCTTCTCTCTCGCTCATGCTCGCTACTACTTATATTCGATGAGGTGGTCATGAATCAACAAGCAGGACTACTGTCACGTACAAAATAATTAATGGGATCACTATCATCATCGTCTTGTTATCAACAATAATTTTTATTAACTTTCAGTGGATTCATAACTCTTTCATTATATATTAGTTTGTGAATCAACAAGAAGCTCAATAGACTGTTTTTTATATGATAAATGGACTTTGTGTCACGATCCTGATAACATGGAAAACTTGCAAGGAAAACAAAATGTTGGAAATTGTATGTGGAAAGCATTCACCTTTTAATAGGTAAATACCAAAAAATGTTTTTATAATAATAATAATTGTATCATCTTTATTCTTTATAAATTGGTATGATTTCTCTCTTGCGCAAAAAAATTTAAATGAAAGAAAATACCAAACCAATTATTACAATAGGTTGGAAACAGTGTCATGATTTTGATTATAGTTTGGTAACAATTGTTGCATTGAAGAATACAATGAACTTTGCAAAAGATAATAAAAATTAAGAGTTCATACAAGCAAAAAAAATTCCAAATGCAAAAACAATATAGCGACTATTATATAAATAGTAAAGTATTGCATAATGTCTGTAAAATGAAAGAATTCTTCTAAAAATGACTATGAGAATGAAGAAAGTAAAAAAATGGTTTTATCCATTATTTTCTCAGAAAGAAGTAAACGTTTTGTCTGTAAAAAGTCAGTCCGTCTCTAAAAAAAATCAAATGCGACTAATGCCAGTGACCACATGCGGTTTAGTGTTACACGATTATACCACCGCACTCACTATGACTTGGTTTTTTTTATCTTGAAAACTAGCTGTCTGTGTATTCATAGGGGTTTTTTGTAGATGACCAAGCAAACTTGAGATCCTTTTATTAGACTTCATTCTTTCTTTGACTATTATAAAGTTAAAACTCCAAAAAATTTTGTAATCATACAAAAATGCTTGGTACAATATACAGAAAAAGTACAAGTGTATATAAACATACATGCACCTGTTCAGTGAGCCATTTTGTTGTGAGCAATGATGGTGATGATGATCATCATATCATCAAAAAAAAGTTAAATACAATATATAAAATTCTATATATTTCTAGCAGCAAAAGAGCGAGCCAAGCATTTTTTGGAAGTCAACCGAGTTCATTCTAAATGATATAATATGGTCCGGTTAAAAAAGCGCTTGACTTTTACAATCTCTAACAATCTGTCCAATACATTGTCAGTGGTCTATATATTATTATGTGCCTAGTTTTTATTTGGGCAGACCATTTTTGAGCCAGCGAGCGAAACAAGATTTCAACAATTTATTCTTGTATGGCTGCTGCTGCATAAAAAAAAGTAAGAGAAGAGAAGAAGAGAAGTTATGCTACAACAATATTGAATATTATATTGTATTATTGTTACAAATTATACATACTATGCATATCACTTTTGTTACTTATTTCATTCAATTATCGTTACCATTATTAGCTCGTTTAGTAATTCATATGTATATATATAATATACATACGTATAAACTAAACGAAGGGGAAAAAATCTTATTAGGAAAAATGCATTATGTATAAGCTATCAAGTATGCATGGCAAGAATAAAAGAGGAGAATGGTGGCGATAATGGTTTAATGCTTTATTGGCAACAACAACACCGGTGGTGGTGGTGTAAAGCTACACCTCCTCCACCATCACGTTTAATAATAATAAGCTGCTGCTATGTATGATGATGATAAGATGATGATGATGACGATGATATGTATCAGTACCAAACACATGTATATTTACCTACACACACGTATATATTTAATGTACTGCCATTATTATCATCAAAAATATCATGATGGGATGATGATCACCTTTCTTTGCAACTTCTTCTTTATACAATATACACCTTCTTATGTCGTTGAGGTCAGGTTTTTGTGTGTGTGATAATAATACTTATATATGTGTGTGTTTTGTATGCTTGTACATTCCGCCGTCCGCTGCTGCTGCTGGACCAGCCAATTTGCTCGTTGTAAGAAGCGTTTACACAATATTAATTTACCACTTTACATGAATATTATACGTAACAAATAAGTACTTTGGAGTAAGCTTCTCAAAACACACTATAGCTGATGATGAGAGATGATTGAGATTTTCTTTTACAAGTAAACGATAAGAATGTCTTGTCTTTATCGCGCAGCCAAGCGTACACTTTTTTCTTTGCCTTTTGCTGTCCGTCCTTTTTTCTCATCTCCAATCAACGCTGTAAGTATGAATACACCAGCTACACACACGCTCGAAAAAAAATGAAGATGAGTTGAGTTTGACTAGCGTTATCTTTCCATCATCTCTCTCTCTCTCCCTTCATCTTCGTCTTTAGTCCAACTTGAACAGTAGTAGTGATATTTTCACATTCATCTTGTTCACTCCATCCCCATTGTAATAATACTACTGATCCAACAAAAATGGACGAAATATTATCATCAGTGGATTGGATTGGGTATATCATTATAAATCCCAAAAAAGAGAAACGTATGAACCATTTTTTTCGTTCAAGTAAATCATAAGAAAAACAGAGTTTAGTTAAAAGTTAGTCGGATAAATGCACCCAAAATGTGTATGCTTTGTTATTATTATACTACATGCTTGCACCTGCGTCCATTTGTCCAAGAATGAGGTTACATTTCATCATCACCACCGCACCGTGTCCATAATATGTATCTTCTTTTCTTGAATGTGTGAGGCATCTTAATAGCAAGTCTACATATATATATATACCTATGTAAAAGGTTGAAGTGAGGCTGAGTCTTCTTTACCTGCTTCAGGCATACTTTTATACTGTTTGTCCATTTCTATTATCGACAGCATTCTACTGAAATTGTTTGGTCCAGTGGTTAGCTTTTTGTTTGATTTATTTATATCTTTAAATTTTAAACAAAAGTCAAAACTACGACGGCATGCACAACAACCAACTGAACTGAAGAAGCATAATTTAATTTTGTTTTCTTGAACGTCTGCATGCGTCTGATGGTGATGATACACAAGTTTTTAAAAAAAATCTTGTATAATCTCATATAAATATTTGATACTGAAACCAGAGAGATGCTTGGGTAGCTCGTCGGCTTACAGAGTCACTTGAAGGCATCATCAATTTTTTTGACGGACCTTGCTCGACTAAAATGTTTTTTTAGTTTATATAAAACCAAACAATATATCTAAATAATAATAATACTTGTATATTATCGTTCGACTGGAAGCCAATATACTAACACTAATAATAATAGTCGTAGTAAAAGTAGCACATTGTACGTCATGATGACTTGGTTGGACTGATCATGATGTGGTGATAATAATGGAAGCTACGTCGACTCGTATAATGATTTGAATAATAATTTTTCTTCTCTCTCTCTCTTTCTCTATGCTTCCCAACTAAATCCTCAATAAATCCAGTCGTTGGCTCATTATTACGTAACTTGAGCTTGTAGATTTTGGGGTTAAGTTTATTACTACATTATTGAGAGTAAGGGAGTGTGTGTTTGTAGCCAGAACACATAATAATATTTACTTGTACGAAACAACAAACTCGTAAGTGTGCATCCCGTGGACATAGATAGAAATGCGTGATAAAGCGTTGTGCATACGCATGTAGGTATAGTCTCTAGAGAGAAAGAGAGAAGAGAAATAACAGCGTTAAAGAATGGACAGAGGGATAGATACAAATATTATTATGTATATATATTAATCCAGAAAGGATCTGCTAACAAAACGCGACGAACATCTCATTGATGATGATGATGATGATGATGACGAGTATTATCGGTGAGAGCTCGGTATCTGTATATAAGGACCAATTTTTTCATATACCTATAACTAGGAAACAAGTAGTAGTAGTAACGTAATATGTCGATTAGTTTAGTTTATCACCGCACATGGTACTTTTTGTGGCTAAAGGATATAAGCCATGAAAAATGCTGAGTTGTGTGTGTGTCTCTCACAAAAAAAACGTAGCAGGCAGAAACGAGAGAGAAAAAAGGACGGCTCTCATTCCAGAGAAGAAAAATCGATGGATATGTGTGTAAGTAAGATGGATAGACACAACAATATTCACTTTTCTCTCTCTCTTTCCACTTCACAGTTTTGCCTCCTTCAATACTCTCCTCAAAATGAATAATATGCTTATATACATATGCATTATCATTATTATTAGGAGTAAATAAGGTAAAAGTAAGTTATGTAGCATTGAATTTACTATTGCCACCACCGCCAGATAGGCAATATGTATATATACCTATGTATAATACCGTTAAATGCATAACATTTGTGCATGTGTTATTATTACTATTATTGATATTTATGTGAACGTGTGTATATTCCAAGTGTAGATCTAGACGGATTGGCTGAGTGACTAACTGACAATGTGAATGGGGAGCATGAAAAAAATAGAGAAAAAAGGGACAACATGTCTATCTATCTCGCCTTCTCCCTCTTTGTCTCCCTTTTTTTGTATGTCCAACGACAAAACAGAAAATTCACGTTTGAGTTACCCACTTTTTAGACAAAAAAACCGTCAATACATTTTATCGATATACTCATACATCACAACAACGCAACATAACAATGAAAAAAAGGAAATAAAACAGCAGCTACATAGTAAATATGCAGAAGGCCAGAAAACGAAAACTAGCCAAGAAACATTATCGTGTTCTTTGGCTGCTGCTAGTGTGTGTTTTTATGAATACATTTTGCTTGCTGGCTAATCACGCTACTCACTCCAATTTTCGGTATAGGTATCTATCTAAATGTGTAGTAGTAGTCAGTAGTAGCAGCATGGAACCTTACTACTAGTTAAATAATAATAATAATAATAAATAACAACAAACAGCAACAGAAAAACTCTGCCATGCTTTAATAGATATAGGTATGCATACACCAGTACGTAGAGTGTGACATGACACGCCATATACATTTTTGGATTACAGATTTAGGGTTCCTCACTTGTTCCTTTTTTTCTCCCTAAAATAGCCTCTCTCTCTCCTCTCCCACTCGTCTAATATATTTCCCTAGAAAAAAAGAAAGGAAAGACCCACCATTCAATTTCTCAGATGTCTGTATACATACTCCAAGGCTCGTGTCTTCAAATAATGTTGCAAAAATATTATAGGTATAATATGCTTTTTTTAACTATACCTCAATACACAGTGAAGTTTATTGTTTTCTCTCCTTATTTGCCAACAGTTTTCTTTTATATCAATTGACTACTACCACTCCTGAAAGACATCAAGCTGACTGCATTAATACAGTATTATTATGAAAACAGAGGAGTAGCCAGTAAAAAAGAATGTGTGAATGTACAAAACAAGAAATTGATGATAACGACAACAAAACAACGTCGTCGTCGTCGTTTTTGCCGTCAATGATGATGATGACGATAGTATCGATGTGTTGTTATGTATCGACATCGATAGTCAAGTCAGTACAGTACGATTTTTTTCGTTCTTAATGATACATGCATGCATGCCATTATTATTAGAATAAATGCATTTTGATAAGTTCCTTTTTGTTCATTGGTGATACATTGGAAGCATCAAAATCTAGCAGCTCTCTACATACATGACGATGATGATGATGGACTGTTGGGATGTGAC
>JAHZMT010003725.1:0-10860 GCA_027743785.1 Sinhomidia bicolor
CAAACAAAAGGCGTATTTAATTCTCCATTTTGGACTGAAAAGCAGAGAAGCTGGCAAGAAAATTACTACTTTGTGAGAAGTATACGGAGTGTGTAAAGATAATTTAATTGATGCGCGGTCTAACAGTAATGAAAAAACATACATAGGTATACGCATTTTTTACGCATGGTTGCAAAAGCTAATTAATTAATTATTATTTGCAAAGCTAGTCTGCTGTTTTGAAAAATCATCATCATCCTCATCATGTCATGCCACTAATGCACAAATGTATCACCATCATCATGCATCGTTATCATTATATATTTACATGACACATGGAAAAAACGTACACAAGCATACGTAAGTTTCTGGTTTTTTCCAGCAGCAAGCCATGTTACATGCTTGTTTTCTTGATAACTCAAAAACAATTTGAAAGCAAATTGACACAAAAGTTTGTAAAGCATTTAATTTGTCTGGGCAAGTTTATGAATTGCTAAAGAGATCCGTCCTACTTCCTTCTAAATTCAGACATGTCATACACAATTTTTTTTGTGATAACAACTTGTCTCTCTCTGTCTGTAGTTTCACATAGCCTCTCTGCCTGTCGTATATATGCACTATACTTTCACAATTATGGAAACGAGTTCCATTACTAGGCATTATTTTAACAAGTTATTCGGCTTTATGCGACATGAATAAACTAAAAGCATGTACATATGCGTTGCATGAGGAGTGCATATACCTGCTTGTTTTTTTGCTCTGTATGTGTGATCAGGTAATGAGCACTAGCAGAGTTCCACTGAACAGTAATAAATTTAAAAGCATTATTTTCAATGACATGTCATTTATACGACGACAACGACATCAAACGCAAATTAATGTCTGCAGTAGTAGAAGCGCTTTGCAGATGTTGCCGACGACGCAAACAAAGCTATACTACTATTACGACTACTACTTCAAATAAAATTGTGAAAATCAGCAAGCAATGGCTTGCTTTCTTCTTGCTAGTAGAAAATTGTATAGCTATTGTTTTTTTCTCTCTGGAATTCCATGCACTTTCCTTGAATTGTGTGCAGTTTTTGTAGTATCGAAACGCTAAAAGTTGTAACCAAAGTTTTTGAAATTGGATTTACCCTACCACCCTGAAACGAATTAACGTAAAATGTATTATGAATCATAAACTTTCCCCAGGGAATGCAATGCCAAGTGCTGTTTAAAAAACTGTCTCCTTAAAAGCGTATTTCCCAAATAGCAAAAAAATTGGGTTTTATGTATGGCTATGTGTCTACAAGTAAGCAACTTGCTAAGCCAGTATCCTTGATTCTAACGATAATCGCACACCATATTCAATTATCTGATGTGAAATCTTTTATGCATATCAGCATCATACGAGAAGGATGCTAAATTTTATACGAGATACTTACATAGATATTTACTCGTCTGCAAGCTGAGTGAACGATGAAAATTATCCGAGTAAGTCATGTATGCATGCATGTGTAACGCCCATGTAAAATAACCATTGCATTTTCATACCAAGTCAATAATGAAATCCTTTCGCTTCAGGTGTAAAATTATGCGGCAAGCTAATTAATGAGCATGAATACTTTTACGTTTTTTACAGTCAAGTAAAAACTTATTTCATGTAGCTTTCTCCATGTACCAACCAGCACCAAAATGCTTGTACTTGTACGCCTATAAATGTACCAGTTTGCGTTTGCCTTTCATATGCATTCATTTGAATTTCAAAAGGTACGCGATCCAGAAAGATATGGGATAAATGCCTTACAGGCAGAAAGGAATGACATGGTGATGATGATGATGATGTGAAACGGCTGGATGGAATGACAGAGAAAACGCAATAGTAGAAAAGAGAGTCCACCGCAACCGACGAACGTGAACATTTGCACAAGTAAAACCAGCAGGAGCAGCAACATCAGTGGAGAGAAAGAGAAGAGAAACAAGTCGTGTGGTAAAATGTAGTGAATGTTTTGTGCACGTAGGCATTATCCTGTATGAATCTCCATTTACATCTAAATTTTAGAGTTAACGGATCAATATATACTCACATAACAAAATTCAAAAGCACCGTTCTCTTTTCTGCTCGAAAACCAAAATAACACACCTTTTCACTTTGCTACTCTTTTCTCAGTTATCTGACTGATGTAGACTCAATTTTTGTAACTTTTTAAAAACTTGTGTGCTGTACACAAGTTTAAAAAATTCTTAAGTTTGTCTTTATGTAAGTTTGAGCAGATATGATTTTGAAACATTTTGGCATTTGTTAGTAAAAAGTCTGAGTAAAAAATGTTGAAATTACTCTTCAATTTTTTTGAAGATGTAAACCAGTTTCACCTATCAAGACGGGTTTTAAGCTTTGCTACAAAAAATGGTACTTGTTCCAAATTTACAAAAATTGTATATATTGGTATATACATGTGGTGTTATTGCATGTTTTAAAAGAATTTCAAAAGTATGAAAAAAATAAAGTGTAAAGTATTTTGTACACAAAAACGTTGTTGATGCTGATTCAAGAAATGTCAAGAAATTGCAAAGTAGTTCCAACAAAAAAACGAGAAAATGTTTATAATTTATGAAAAAAATAAGTATTAATTACACAAAATATGCTTTAAGACTCATATCATATATTTCATAGAAGTGTACAAGTCCATAATTAAAAGTGAAAGCCTGGGAAAAGAAAGTTATAAGTTATCAGCAAGCACGTTTGTTTAGGTATACTTTACTTCCATGTGACAGGCAGGGTAATACCATCTTACAGAGCATTCTATGTATGTTGTAAATATGCACATATTTTTATGCTTATAAAATGGATAATATATTTAAAAACTCAAAGTGTAAAGTTATACCATGACGGTTTCAGGTTACAACAGAGAGATGATAAAAAGATGATTATGATGATTCTCCACAAAATATAAGATTTTTTTTCACAATCACAATATTTTCATCACAAAACAGAAAATAAATACACCAACCATATATTTTACTGATTTTATGCTTATAAAATGGATAATAATTTTAAAAACTCAAAGTGTAAAGCCATACCATGACGGTTTCAGGTTACAACAGAGAGATGATAAAAAGATGATTATGATGATTCTCCAAAAAATATAAGATTTTTTTTCACAATCACAATATTTTCATCACAAAACAGAAAATAAATACACCAACCATATATTTTACTGACTGAAACACACACTCACACACACTTGAATTTTTTATAGGCTACATTTACCACACCATTAAAATAATTTATTTATTTGTTAATGAGATAGCTGACAGTAATTGAGTTTATCGTGCCTATAAATAGGTAGATTAATTTATTGCCGTTACATTAGACGAGAGAGAGAGAGAGGCAACCACACACCACCACACCGGAACTCTATGTATTTATAGCCAAGAGGCACAAGAAACTTGAGATTGGCAATTTGACAGGTGTTGCCACTGAATTAAGATATAATTTCCTTATAGAATCTCCTGCCAATTTATTACATTACAACTCTTAAACTTTATACCAACTTTCACTCACGTTTTCATCATATCATTTCTTCACACTTTTCTCAGTTAACTTTAAGTAAAAATAACTTTATATCAAATAATTTCCTACAAGTAGAATTTCCTATCTATACAAATACACATGTAAGTATATCTATAATATGCCTTGTGTCAAAGATATGTCAAAAATTTCACAGTTAAATTTACATTGAAGCATGCGTTAGTATTTTTGTTGATATGTATATTTTTTATATAGCATTTCCCTTTAAATTTATCGCTAGCCAGGAAAAAATTAAAGAGTGCACACAACACAACAATCATGTGCAATTGTTTGTTTTCTCCTGCCTGATCATTGCCTGGATAGGGAAAGAATGGGACTTGGAGACAGTTTTGTCAAATTTATCAACAACAACGCACGCACACACATACAAACACATACACACAGAGAGTGTTCCAATATTACTCCAGCCAGCAGACAACAATAATATAATATGTGTACATGCATATACCCGTCGTTGTAGCAAGAAACCTGAGAGTATGTACATGCAAGATATGAAGGAGCAGAAGAAGAAGGGTTCCAGCGGCAGCAGCAGCAGTCAGGAGAGTGGTTGGTAGTAGTACTGGTAATGCAATAGTATTTCCACCGACTTTTTTCTCTACAACAGCAGCAGCCACAGCCTTCACCAGACCAGGAGACAGTTGCACTGTGTGTGTGTACGGGAGAAGCTTCAAACTCAAACAGAGGAAAACTAACCGAGAGTCTGATACTAACAAGCCGGGCATTTCTCTCCGACACGATCGATATCAAACAGCGCATGGATTTCAAAACGTGAGAGAGACTTACTACTATGTACATGGCTGGTTTTTAAAGCTTCAGCAAACCCAACACACACACACACTTGCTGTCTTTTTTTCTTCTATAAAGTTTAGATGGACGTTAGGTGCAAGTGATATAGGTATAGTGGCGGTGGTAAGAGCATTTTACACAAGTAGTAAATACTAGTAGTATTACTAGAATAATGGGAATGTGGCAATAAGAAAAAAAATACTGTTACAGAACAGGTCTTTTTTTTCTTTTCTTTCCCATATACAGACATACATTTTCAGCAGGCAATTCAATGAGGTATTATTATTGCTCCGAGAGGACTGGAAATTCTTTTGGTGAGAGAGCAGAATAGTGAAAGAAAGCAAAAGTGAAAAAAGGGTCCAGTCCATCCAAGGCAAAGCAGAGAAGCTCTCACGATGATGACAAACCGGCCACTCAATGTCTCTACGCTGGAGACGTGAGATGGAAAAGGAGAAGTGCGTATTTATGATTTGTGTGTTTTAACTTAAAAATGAGTCTTGTTTAAAGGACTTTTCCATCACAATCATTGACGACATGTGTGACATTGCAAGAAGGAAAAAAGGCTTAACAAGCAGCATCACTCTTGTTGGAGAAGAAGAATATAAAAAAGGCAAGAGTTTTTTTCTCTTGTTGCCCGTGTAAGAGCGTGTGTCTGTGTGTGTCTGTGCAAGTGAACTTGTAAAGTGATGATGATCACGAAAAATGATGTTTCACTCGTTTTATACACTTTATGCTACATACCTACGCTCAGCAGTGTGCTGCTCACTGACTGCTTCTGCTAGTGCTGCTGCTGTTGCCTGTCAAAGGTAAAATGTAATGGGGATAACAAGAAGAAAACCAGCACCAGCCATTCATTCATTCATTCAATGCAATGAGCTTGTATATAGTCGGTTGAACAGCCAACAGCTCATATTTTTCAAGACAGTTCAACTTGGTGGTGGTGGTGGTAGGCAAACTTTTCATGTTGACTTTGCCAGTAGTAAGTAGTAGAAGAACAGGCACTGGGAAACTTTTCTCGTAAAATTTGTAAACTACCTGATTTCTGGACTAGTGCAATTTTACACTCTTCGCATAATTTATAACCATAAATATTGAAAGGCGACTTGGACAGCTATTTAGTATTTCGTTTCCGTTTACTTTCCAAATATACATAGGTAGGTACATACACATCCACAAGTTCTTGTTTCAAGTTTTCACTGGCTGTATGCTAAACCCGCCGCGTAGGTACGTACGTACGTAGTATTTCTAAAGTTTGAAGCTTGTTCATGTTCACAGTGCCGCCGTGGCGGCATGTATAGAAGAGAGATATCTATTAAACGATTATATCCTACTGAGTAGCAGACAGACACTAAATAAAATGAGAGTGAAAAAGTTGTGTATGTAATTGAATTAAGCAATAAGTTATTCAATTGCCAAATAATAAGTGTACTGGGAAAGAAACCAGCACAGCAAAGCAACGGCTCTGCTGGAGAAAAAGGAGAAGTGAAAGTACTGAGGAGAAAAAAAAGTAAATCGGTGTTCTTGTTACTTACTTTACAAGAATAGGCGAGCAAGTTACAAAAGGGAGAGAAAGAGAGGGAAAGTAATAAAAAGCAACAATATTTCATAAAGGAATCTCGTTGCATGAATGTACCAACCTGGCAGTTTTGCAGAACTGACATCAAAGTATTTTCTTTCAATGGTGGGTGTTAAAGCATTTATTTCCCCGCGTGATTTCACGTACAGCCAGTCCTCCTTCAACTGCCGAACTTTCTCCTGTAAAAGAGAGAGAAAGTGAAAATTGCAGAATGTAAATTATTTTACTTGCTGCTTCCATACATAATAATAACAATATTACGAAAAAACTTTTTTTCTCTTTTCAATTGTTGCTTTTTACGCTTTTGGTGGATATAAAAATAGTTTGTAGGCACATACCGCAATAATAGGTGACATCACTTGACCAGAAGCGTTACATTCTTTATCCAGGTTAATGTAGTTTCGAACAACCTCCATGACCTCAGTCTCTTTATCTTCCACTCGTATCTGAAGAGAAAAGAATATATATGATAGTATGTACACTAACTTTGAACTTTTTGAACTGACGTAGTGGAGCAAAAACCAACTTTTTCTTTTAAAAGCATATTGCTGCTCAGCTCACCATTATTGACTCAATAGCTGCAATTTTTTCATTTGGCGGCCGATGCTTGGCTGTTGCAACCTGTGCTCTTACTTCAAGAACCCATGATGCTGTGGTATCCAATTGAGACGTCATTTTCCTCAAATTCATCAGCTTCGTTTCGACTAGCTTTCGACGGGTTGGTAAAGCATCACTTAGCTAAACAAATACAATGATGGTGAAAGTAAATCAATAGAATCCTTTCAGCAACAATAACTTTTTAGATACTTTTCCAAACTTACTCTTTCAATGTCTCGTTTAAATGAGTTAATCTCCTCTTCAGAAATATAATGATGCTTACTCTGACGCAGTTTTTCCAAGTCTGGTTTCTTTCCAATTATTTCATGTTCCAGAATCTATGCATTAAAGGATTGTTTGTTGGCAGCTCTTTAAATACACTTGTTTATAAAATTTGATTTAGAATAAAACGTTCACCTTTAGATTTGAGAGCGAGTTTCTTAAAGCGGCTTCATCTGCAATCGTAACCGGAACATCAATGGCATCTGTAGCACGACGAATCCAGTCTCGGAGCACAACATGTGGCTCCCACCAACGTGATAGCACCCTATGAACACTGCCCTCCCCAAGAATCTTATCTCTTCGAATAGTCATTTCTGCTAATAAATTTCTCCATTTGTGCCCAATGGCCTCTACCCGTTTCGTGGAGTCATCATAGGCAGGACTCATACGTGACTTTTTACTCATCAACAACATTACACTTCTATGTCGCTTTGAAATATGCGCTTCCATTTCCTTCAATCGTGCCTTTGACAGCTCAGGAGCTGTTTCACTAATCTCCTTCCACTCCTTCATTTTGTCTTCCATTTCATCTAGCCACGTCTCCAAGTCTGTAATTTCAGAAGGCTGTGTTTGTGGACTTCCAGAAATTACTGGACAAGGACTTGGACTTTTGCTTGGGGGAGACCTCATCATAAGTTGACTAATGGTTATGTTAACAGTCGCCCATTCATCTAGCAACTTTTGGAGTACTCGCTTTCCCTGAGAAATTTGCTCGGGTGTGCCTCGAATACCTACCTCGTTAATTTCTTCCAGCTCCAAAATCTTGGGACTGATTTTGTCCAAATCATCCTTTACCTTGTTTACATCCTCAGCAGCACCAAGAGATCTGGAAACGACTGCAACCTGTTCTCTCAGCTTATTCACCTTCATTACAAACTCTGGTGACAAGACGCCCTCCTTTTTCATTGGCGAGATTGGCTTTGGTTTGATGATGGGAGGACAGGATTCACTAGTGTCGGGAGTTTTGGGCTTTGGCTCTCGTTTCTTTATTTGTGCAGCTTTGAAGGCCTTCTCCAGTTGAGCCCATTTTGTCTGGAGTGTTTCAAATTCCTTCTTTGTGCCAACGACATTCCTCTTTTCCAAATCTGCCAGTTTACGTTTGAGAGTCTTATATTCCTCTTTTTTACGGAGAAAGTCGCTAGTTGCATCCTACAATATTGATTATTACTATAAAGTTGATTTAAAATATTTTTACTGCATATGCAGTTTGGTTCCAAACTATGCATACCTTCTTTTCCTTTTCAGACAGTGCACTTGCATCGGCAATGTATTCTTCAAGTTGCTGAATAATAGACTGACATTCAATCTGACTGGCTTCCATTCGAATAGAAGTCATTCGTTGAGTCTCAGCACGTGTCTTTAGTTGCAGCCAGTCCGACCTGAGCAAATCTAGCGCAGCACGAATTTGATTAGCAGCTTTAATATCAACTTTTGATATTTTGAACACAAGTGAATCCCCTTTGCTTATTGTGAGCGCAACTTCCGGTTCTACTGCTCTAAGTTCCTGCTCTAGCACCTATTATGTTAATTTATTAATGAGAAATAAACTTGATTCCTGGCCACAAAAGTTTTCAGCTAATAAACTTGCATAAATATGCAAAGAAATCCTTACATCCACCCTGTTCCTGGGATCAGTATTTTTATCAATTTCCTCCAACTTATCCGCCATTTTATTGAGAGTCGTAGCGACATCCAACGTTTCCTTGTGGAACGCTATCAACTCTTCATTCTTTGAAGCTTCTCCCTCCGAATTAATAAGATTACTCACAGCCGTAACAAATCCTGCAGCGTCCGCTGATTTTGGTCTACTAATTACAGGGTTTTTGGTCAACTCACCCTGGCTGCCTACGACGCCCTATAAATGCGGTTTATACAATGTTTAATTTTATGTCTTTTTAATGCAGGGAGCACTTTGTATTTAAAAATCAAAAATAAAAACTTTCATTGCTTTAATGCAATGCATGATTTCTTCCACAACAAAAGAAGTCAACCAGGTGCATTCAAGGGACTGTGTGCATACAATAATTCCAAAAAATATATATAGATATAATAAATAATAAATACTTAATTTTTATGTTGCACAGTGTCAGATCTACTGATACTCCTCTACTCGTGTTTTTCTAGCTGTTTAGTGTTCGCAGTACACAATGAAGCGTTCTACCAATAATAATAATAGACTAGCGATAAGCAGAAGCCGATAAGCAAAAATTGAAAAATAAAAATCTGAAAAAAGCACAGGGGGAACTTCCCCCTCAGGGTCAGGTTACCAATCACATTCTCTGAGCAAAATAAAGCGCAAACAAAAGAAACTGAAATTGATAGCATGGTATACACAGTATATAGCAATGTTGAAAGCGCTTATTATTTTATTTCGAACCTTTGGCATGTGCCAGGTTTTGTTAAGAAGACTTGGCCCTGACCCAGCAGCAGCAGCAGAAACGTTTAAAGCTGAAGAAGGATGTGTAATGTGAGGGTAATATTTTTGAGATGAAGAGGACCGAGACGGCAGTTGTTGTTGCTGTTTCTGTGATGCTACAAGAGGAACTTTAACAATTGCAACGTGTTCTTTCGCACCACCACCACTACCACCAATTATCTTTGGTTCCATACGTAATATCCCTTGAACTACGTCACGAGACTTAATCTCTACGATTTTAACGTTCCCTTCATTGCTGATGACTTTCTTTCTTGAACCTCGTCTTACAATTTGTCCTGTGGGACTTACCATTTGTCCAGAGGATGACGATGACTGCCTCTGATACGAAGGTTGTTTCCCACTGTCACCAGCAATGACAGTGGATGCTTCAGACACGGTTGATAAAGATATGGACTGGGCGTCCTCGTCTGTATCAGCGTCTTGATCACCAAAGCTACTCTGTTTGGAGACACCATTTGGTTTCGCTTTTTGCTGCTGTTGCAGATGCTGCTGCAGTTTTTGTGCGCTTCTCATCACTACTTGTTCGTCTGGCAAAATGTGATCACCGCCACCACCACGTGATATTCTATCACCAACAATAAAAGACTCGGCAAGACTTCTTTGCCGTACTGGAGTTACATTGGAACCACTGTAGTCATCCCGAATGGTTCCTTCGTCATCATCTTCCTCCATACCTTCCTCAATTTTGGACATTTTAACAGGTGGTACGTCATCCTTTATCGAGCGTACTTGCTCTTGCGAGTCTTGGTCTTCATCATCGTCAAAGTCAAAAGCTGGGTTGCATATTCCAATAGTGGCATTAGAAGCGGATGAAGACAAAGGTTTGGTAGTTAAGCGTGCAGTGCTAGCGGCAGAGGGCTCTGAATTGAACTGGGATTTGGATTTGCTGGATGTAACATTTTCATCAGCAGAATCTTCTGCTTCGTCCTCGTCCAGGACAATGAACGAACTCAAGTTCTACAAAAAACAAACAAACAATGAAAGCGATAAAAGAAAAGATAAAAATAGTGGGTGAGAAAATATTAAACACAAACACATAAAGCCAAAAAATGTGAAAAAATTGAAATCAAAATATATACCTGTAGATGATTGCCAATGGCTTCTAGACGATGTGACAGCTTTTGTAGCATCAAATTTTCTTCATTGGACACGCTAAAAGGATTCCCTCTTGCAACAATGAGATCAATAGATTCATCCCGCAAGCTGTCCAATTTGAGATTTCTCTCCGTAAGGTCGTCATTTAGTGCCTGTAGAATGCAAACATGCTTCTTGTTACACACCAAACAACCTAGCTACTCAACACTGTTAACTTTAATGATAGTTTAATTAGCTTATGCGTACTTGTAGCTCAAATATTTCGTCGTCGGTGAAAACAACATTATCACCAGACATTTTCCCTAAAAATGCCTCTGCTTTCACAAGCCATTCATCCAGCTCTCCAACAATGCCTCTTTGCTTTGTTTCAACCTCGTCTAAGTCCTTCAAAGATAGATTATCTTTGTGCATTTTTACCACTTGGTTACTTAAAATGTCCCACTTTTTCAAAATTATTAGTCGGCGTTCCTTCAACGAGTCCAACAGAACAGGATCAACTAGTTTAAGGAATGTATCGTAATTTTGTTCAAATTCTTC